>JAAEAF010005729.1:0-63491 GCA_011037195.1 Triatoma infestans | reverse complement strand
CAAATACATACACAAAACACACACACACACACACACACACACACACACTGACCACTTGGTAAAAACCACTTTTTTGGAAACAGTAGATCTCAAAACGTGTATTTCCGCTGAAAACTCGATATCAAAAATTTGACACGATTACAATACTTCCTCTTACTAGGAGGAGTAAGTGAAAGTAAAAAGAAAGTAATATCTTATTAATTTTAGAAAACAATTTCACTAGGATCTGTTGATATCGGCATTATTATCTGACCCGTATTGCATAGAAAGTAATAGTCCTTTAGAGTGAAAAGACAGGACATACCGATTAAAATCTAAAGAGATTTTACATTAGATTGACCCATAGCTACTATACAGTCCATTCAAACCACCCAAGAGGAAATGACCACACAAAAGCTTAAAACTTCATTCTATTTCCATTACTATATTGTTAGCGTGGGTTAGGAAATCCTCATAGGAAGGAAACTACTATATCTACCCTTAACCATCCTAAATAACTACAACCCATTGATATTTAATTGGGAGTTTTCTATATACACAACTTCAAGGAAATTTTGATATTAAAAAAAAAATTATTTTCGTTTTTTTTTGCAATTTCCATTATTGATAAAAAAAAATATTATATAGAAAAATAAATTTTGAAAATATAGCAGTAAAAATAGAAAACGTAGGTACTGGAATATCACACCCACTGAAACAATACAAATAACGGTATACGTATTTATGTTTTTATCTTATATAAAGAGATATGATTAAATTTGAGGCAATACTTTGACAAAAATAGTAAAGTATAAATGGTCTTCTCTCAAATCAGAGGAAGGAACTATATTTTCTTTTCAACTAAAATTTGTAGGGAAGTTTAGAAAAACTAAAGGAGAACCCTCCATCTTTTTGTTCTGGGCGCGTCACATAACATATGTACTCAGACAACAATGAGTCTAGTGAAATGTAGTTGGTGATGATGACTGTGTTGTTTGTCTAGTAGCTTGTGGCGTGAGCGGTTTTATAAAGGGCTTGTGTGTATGTTTGAGATAGAGATAGAAGTATTAGAAATAGAGAATAAGAACTATTTTTAAATAAATAATTCAAACTATAAATAAAATTAGTAAATTTACAAGATAATTATTAATAATTTTGAATAGTGAATTAACTTATGAATGCAAGGAAACAAATAACTAGTAGCTAGATTGTTTGAAAATCAAATGTTAACACTTAAACTGACACTGAATTTAAGAGAGCCATTTCTGATATAAATGTTCTGGTTCAATGTCTCGTTTTAAAGCAGAATTTAGACTGTCTCTAGAAAGAATGCCTTCTCTTTTTTGTAGTTCAAATCCTCCCCTGTGAGAAGCGGTAAAAAGACAAAGGTGACTAAGTTCTATAAACTCTTCTATATCGGTGGTCTTCTCCCTGGGTGACCACCCTTTTGCCAGCAAATGTTAGAATATCCTTCAAATAATGATTTTCTTCAAATAAAATGTATACTCGTATATAGATATAATTTCTGGCATCCATCATACTAGGAAGAGATAAATCAAGTGGATAGCTCTGGACTTGAACATAGGACCTACGCGTGGAAGTCCAACGTGCTACTTACTTCATCATAGGTTGTTGTTTCAAATAAAATTGATAGGCAGCGCTATCTGTAGCCAGAGCACAAGTTTACAGAAAATCGATGAAGCATATTCGAGAAAATTGAGAAAAACGATATAAACCAATCAGAAAGCATTCAGTTAAAATTCTCTGTGGTATTTCCTTATTTTTTTGACTAGCTCATTGACGCACAAATAAACAAATCGATATATCTATAATGAGAGAAAGAGTTAGTGAGTCCTTTTTTAACCCAAGGAGCTTCAAATTATATATTTCTGGTGAAAGCTCCAATTCGAAAATTTGTAACGATCGAATGCTTAGCTCTTATTTACACCAAGAGGAAGAAAACAATATTTCTAATTCAAATATCTCATGAAATATATAATATATCAAATACTAATTCTTTAGTTAACACGGAAAATTTTTACTTTTAATCTTTTTATAACATTTTTTTGTTTTAGTAATTTCCTCGTTGAATTTGTAGCTACTTGCTGAAGGAAAATACATATAGAGAATATCCCGCATTTGTACTAAGGCTTTCGACAGTATCCAGAGATCCAATTACCGTCTCTTCGTTATTTTGCATTATTAAAAAGAAAAAAGAAATCAGATTCAAAAAATTATAAGATAATTTATGGTCTTTTATGTCAATATCTTTTGGACAAGGTGACAGAAGAAAAAGAACTAATAAAATTAGGGAACATTCTTACCCCCGACTCTATTTATTTTTATTTCCTTGAACAATTATCTTTTTATAAAATCATCGATTATACTGCATATCATTAGTTAAAACATTGGTTCCAATTATTCACTAGCCACAAAGAAAATCTGCTTATGTTTGTTACATTATAAGTTTGCTGATTCATAATTTTAAGACTGTTTTTCTTTCAATAGCTATCTCATTGTCTTTATGATCTGCTAAAATCAAAATGTAGCAAAAAAACAAAACATATAAATGCTTTTATGGTATTATTAAAGAGCACATAACAATTTAATGGAATGTGAAACAAACAAACAAAAAAAAATATAGTCCTTTACGAAACTAATCACCATTGAAGACGGAGAAATAGTGTAGTGAATGTTTGGTGAACCTGATTCAAGTATTATAAAAGTGCTATTGAAGTGGTATAGAGTTGATAATAGCAAGAAGATCGATTCAGACCCAGCTTCACTTCTTCTACCGTATAAATGTCCTTTTCACTAATTACTTTTTCACTGAGCACGGACAACGCCAACAGCAATGGGATCCTAGTATGAGTGCGGTAAAGGGAATACTGGATGGGGGACGAGAGTTGAAAGTTGGCCAGAAGCATTGCACAGGTTTGGCGAGAAGACTACCAAGTTGGGTAGGTGGAAGGGTTTCACCCTTACACAGGGGGATCTTCATCACACAAACCCATCCATGGAAAGGGGTATTAATTGACCTTGCCTGCTTGCCCCTTTCTCTCTTACTAAAAAGGACCTCTTTTGGTAAGGATAGAACAAAGAGGTCGCAAACTGTACTCTATAGTAGACCGCACCAAGTCTCTCTCTACCAAGAGCGTGACTATTGTGCGTCGTTCTCCCTATCTATACACACACATATATATATATATACTTTAGGCGGGGCTGATACCTAATGAATGAAGCAACCAGGTTGGATCGAGGCCATAAGGCAGGCAGAGCGCTGATGCTAGCCAACAAGCTTCTGTTTGTGTACATTGCGGTACTTTCTTCCTATCGCCCAACTGCTCTTGTTGTCTCCAGACATTCTAACAGTCAAACAGATCTTTAACTTCACCCGCAATGAAGATTTGTTTCAACAATTTACATCTTTTTCTATTGTGTAAATTTAACGAGAAATGAATGCGATCTGCATTATGATTTCTACAACTACAAATGTATTGTATATTTTACACAATAAGCACTCTTTAGTATGAATTTATTTTTTAACCAACAACACAAGGTAATTTTTACATACGCTATATACTATGATTTTCTGGTGATAATATATATCTCTACGGTAATGAAACAATGCAAGTTCCTATCCCATGATCTATTTGTTTTTAATTTATTTATTAGCAGAACTTGGTCATGCAAGTTCCAAACTGATTCACGTACTCGAGACTGAAATAATTTGACATAATTTTTGAAAAAAGAGCTAAGTTCTTTATTAAATTAGACTTTTTTCTTACACGAAAGCTTTTTTGTTTTTTGTTTTTTCTTTTAAGGGAAACATATGGGTACTCATATATATTAAGAGTGGCGATGCTTGCATAGCAGATATCAAAGAAAGTTTGAATATATCACAAATTCAATAACTGACTAAAAAATAGTGCACTCAAATAAAGGAGGAATATTATTACCTTCTCCTACTAACACTTATTTTTATTTATTTTTTTTTAATTTAAGGCGCGTCAACATCTAAGGTCATTGGCGCCTGGTGCCTTCTCAGAGCCTGCTGACCTCCGGACAGTGTTCTCTCGTTACAGATTACACGGTCCACCACCGGACGATGAGCTGTAGAGGTTCCTAAGAAGAAAAAATCTAAGGGTAGCACAGCTGGACTCGAACCCCGGTCCTCCGCGTGAGAGTCTAGTACGCTAACCACTTTAGCTATTCCCTTTCCTACTAACACTTATTATTATTATATTTTGTATACACCGGTTGGCAGGCTGGCCTCCAATTTTGTTGGTGAAATGACTGCAATTAATCTCGCTCTCAAGGCAGTTGCCAAAGAACCTTGGACCAAAATTGTTTTGTTTGTTGATTCCCAGGGAGCAATTCTAACCAACGCCATAGAATTGTATATCTTTGACGGCTATCAGTGACGATGAAACCGTGGAATGCTGCAAGGGTCTAGCCGCAGTCTCATCCGATAGGGAAGAGATTTAGTGTTGCAGTGGATTTCCTGGCAATGAGTTGGCGGACATACTAGCCAAAGAAAGTAGCAATATGCAGTAGCCTAATAAATGGATTTCACTGTGGCAAAAAGAATAGCCGCAGAGTCCTTCCAGGGAATGCTGACTCAAAGCGATATTCAGAGGGCAAGCGATGGACTCCATTGTGCGACCCCCAAAGCAGATTGCCTAATGATTGCCTAGGCAGTGCGCAATAACATGTTTCAGATTGTCCACTAGACATAACTAATTGAACGAACATCTCTATGGAAAATTGGTATCAAATTGGTTGATTCGTCCAATTTCTCATTGTGCCAGATGACAGTAATGGATGAGGGCCACTTACTTACATGTACGGCGCTGCAGGACGTGAGAAGAGGCCTAGAAGAATCGTCTCTGCAGAATCAAGCCACACTGGATGCGAGCAGTCGAATAGCCGAGGAAACCAACTACGAGGGCGTTGGGTAAAACAAAAAAATAAATATATATTTTGTATACATATGAATTATTTATATTTAAAATACAAACTTTACTGTATGACTTCAATAAACATAAACATATATATAAATAATTTGAAGGTAATAAATTATCTACTATAATATATCTATAAAAAATTAAATAGCTGAATAAAGAAAAAAACATTGCAACTTAAATGAAGGTATAAGATTTTATTAACTTTTCTTTCTTAACATATTATAATTTTTTTTTGACATTATGGTGTAGTTGGTTAGAACAATCCGGCACCGAAACATATGACAAAACGAATAAACTCTCACAGTTTAGTATTATAATTTGCTCATCTACGAATTATACAAATTTATAATAAAAAATTTTGTCATACAGTATCAACAAACAAAACACTGGATTTAGGGAAGGGAATAGCTAAGTGGTTAGCGTACTGGACTCCCACGCGGAGGACCTGGGTTCAAATCCACCTGTACTACCCTTAGATTTTTTCTTCTTACGTGCCTCTACAGCTCACTGTTCGCGGTGATGGACAGTGTTGTCTGTAATGAGAGAACACTGTCCGGAGCCGGCAGTGCACTGAGAAGGCTCCTGGCGCTAATGACCATAGATGTTGACGCGCCTTAAATAAAAAAACAGTGGATTATGCTGATTCATGTTTTGCCCCCCCTCCGAGGATGTCAATATACTCTCACTATCGTATGATTATAATAATAATTATATTAACAAAAAAAATCCAATTTTGAAGAACATCTGCTCCCCCCCCCCCCCCCCCCAGAGTATTGAACTAAGAGAAAGTCATGTAAAGTTTTTACACCAGATTTTACTTTAAAAAAAAAAAAAAAAAATGAATACTTAGATATTACAGGGCTTTACTTATAAACTTAGCAAAAGATAAGTAAAAGTGATAAGATACAGGGAGAAAGTAAGTAAAAGAATGGATAAAAAAGTAACCGTTGACTTTTTAAGTTCTGTGAATTTCAATGTTGATTCGAATACGTAATGAGAGGAATAAACCACGTATTTCCAATATTAAATACAAAGTAAAGAAAAAGAGAACAATCTGAATTGGTTAAAGTAGCGAGCTAGGGACAGCTTTACAAAGTTTCAACTTATCTTCGGCGCTTTTTTTTTATTTTATTCTTTCTTATTTTACAACTCTTGGCACGAATAAAGGAAACGACAGATGCTAAACTTTATTTAATTTATATCCGTTTTTACAAAAATTACATAAATTATAAGATAAATTATATATGTATTATTTAATTACTAATTTATCGACAATCTGCATACAGACTGTTTTATTAGCTCTGATGCAGCTCAATATTCAAAATATAATCCAATTAATGGTAATTAATTTACGGTTAACTAAGTAAGGATATACAGAAAGTTTTCATTATACAGTGGTGGGAGAATCACAGGAATGTGTGTGTTCCTCTCAGCCAAAACATACGTACACTGGTGCTTTTCACCATCATCTTCTGGCAAAAATTATATATAATGAAAATTATGTATGAAACAGTTGTAGAATAGCTAACCCATTCCTAAGGGCATTCTAAGTGGTTGTTAATTTTTTTGTAAACTGGCCCATCCATCACCTATCCTGCGTGTTATGATAATATTTTATTTCCGTTTTTTAAAAACAGATTTTGCATTCTATGTAATTGAAATGAAGGGCGCTTGTGCTATCCTTCTTTTGCCGCACTACATCCCTTACCGACCTATTCTGGGGGGGGGAGTGGAAATAGGTAAAAAAAATAGGTTAATTTGAGAAATAGGTAAAAAATATTCCACGATGGCTACAAGTCTTGTTATACTGGTCTGTAGGATCGATTTTTTTTTTTATTCACTAAATGTTCTAGTTTTTATTATATAATTTTCTATATGTCTCTTTGTTTTGTTTTGTTTCTGAAGGACACCAAAGGTCATCAAAACATGGAATAAACTTTTAAAGATAATAAGTTTTTTGGTATTTTATTCGCCATAGCATGCGATTCCTGATCGGTTCATTTTCATCCTGACCGGTTTCGGATTTTCATCCATTGTCAGAGCAGATTCACCAAGTTCGTGTAGTAGGTTCACTTTAACAGAAACATTACATTGAAGTGAACTCCCTAAACGAACTTGGTGAATTTGTTGTTCTGGTGGTTGGTTCCGCAGAGCTGGAAAGCATCAGAGACATTTTTCCGTGGTTGCCGCTTCATTTTGTGGTCATTGACCGGTTTCGGGCGTTCGCCCATCTTCAGGATGCGTTTTTCAGACTGTCTGAAAAACACTGTCTGTGTTACACTGTCTGAAAAACACATCCTGAAGATGGGCGAACGCCCGAAACCGGTCGATGACCACAAAATGAAGCAGGCTACCACGGAAAATTTCTATGATTGGTGAATTTGCTCTGACGATGGATGAAAGTTCGAAACCGGTCCGGTACAAAATGAATATGCATGTTACGACGGATAAAATACCAGATATAATCCATAATTGCGGACGCATCCACAAATTCATTAAGTTTTTTCTTTGGCCCCAGCCAACTAATGTTTTGCTTGTTTGAATAAATGTTTATATATTTTACTAGCTAATTCTCTTATACCTCGTCTTACTTCGGTCGTGACAAAAGTTTAAAATTTGAATTCATGATATACTTATTGCAAGGCTTACATAGGTATATAGTTTTAAACCAATTGCCAAAAATTAAGTAGTAATATTGTTGATGCCCCTAATATTCAAATTAGTGATTAAAATATTTAATATCCATATAAACAATATTTATGCTTAGCAATATAAAAATCGTGCCCCATAATCGGTATGATTTACTATTGGACTTTTGCTAATATGCGATTGTAAATGTAATGTGATAACAAGAAGGAGTGATAACAGAAATATATAATTTTTAATTATAAAAATTATAACTAGTGGTGCCAGCCAGACGCTATTATTCAATACAATAGCTGCGGTCAGTGCACGATCAAAGGGACCGCCCACCAAAGACACACCGCTTTCACAAGGGTCAACAAATCACTCAAAATACCGAGCACCTGGCTACAGTCCTTTGATAACTACCATCACCTTCGCCACACCTGTTCACCGAACTATTTAAGACCTAGGGTCAACACACGGCAATAAACAAACACTCAGGTCCGACCACCTGGCTACAGTCCTTTGATAACCGCCAACACCTGTTCAAGACCTAGGGTCAACACACAGCAAGAGATGTTTGAGTTTGACCCGTAATTACAAGACTTGTCAATGTGTCGTAATGGCAATATAAGGTCTCTCTCTACAGGAAGTGTGGAGGACTATTCTTCAGTTTTTCATCAGCGTAACATCAAGATTCCACCAGTGACATAATTCATACATCGGAGCGCGTCCCTATCTAAGTATTTAAACATATATTTATTTATCATCATTATAGTTGTGCATTCTAGTTACAATTTAAATCATTTTAAATTAATTGTAGTTTATCTTTTCAAACGTTTAAATTATTGTTAAAATATACATATATCTATTTTCGTAAATTCGTAATTCATATTCCGCATAACAACTCTCTAAAATCTCTATCTAACTCCCAACTATTCATCGCATCACAACACCTCACCAAGACATCTGAACTCATTACATAAACAAACAGTAGATAAATTCATATTCAATAAAATTCAGATTAAATGATCTCCCGTACACACTATCGTCTCCACATTTAGAGCAGGTTACTGTATTGAAATTAAATTCTTCTCAAGTTTATTTTATTTTATTTAATTAATTAATTATGTATTTTCCAATTTCTGGTATATTTAACTTTTAGAAAAACGAAAGGATGTTGTATAATTTTGCTTTCTCCCAGAGAAGAAAACATGGGAATTTGATTTTGTAAGTTCATCAAAAGCTTATTATTTGAATTTATCCATATAAAAAGCAGAATTTTTTCTTTTGATATCTATTTGCTCAATAAAATTTTAAAAATATAAAAATTGTTGCAGATAAGAGAATTTGTTCATCTAAATTTTTACATTTTTCCAACTCTTTTTGATTGTTTACCGTGAAAACGTGTCAACTGGAAAATCTCCGCATGTTTTATCTCATTTGATTCAGCATATAAAATTGCTGTTAAGTTATATCCACTTCGACTGTTAATAATTTCATTTTCTTTGTCAATAAATGAATTAAGTTTTATTTTTGAGTGACAAATTTTCCGCTCATGGAATAACCGGTATTTTTTCTCAAAAATAACCCTCACAGTGTAATTTTTTCTTTCTCTTACTCCTAGCAAGAGGAAGTATTGTAATCGTGTCAAATTTTCGATATCGAGTTTTCAACGGAAATATCCGTTTTGAAGTCCCCTGAGTACAAAAAAATGGTTTTTAGCAAATAGTCTGTGTGTGTGTGTGTGTGTGTGTGTGTGTATGTATTTGAACAGCATAGCTCAAAAACGAAAAACCCGTAGAAAGTTAAAACATGATATTCCGTTTAGGTATCACCATAGGATCTGACGGTACGTTATCTGTCCAAATTCCACAACCGGAAATACCACTTTACTAGTTAATTTTTTTACTTTTTTGCGTTTTTTCAAAAATGGCTCCGATGATTTTCTTCAAACTTGGTATATAAACTACACATTCAAAGAGCATTTAAGGGCACTTTTCGGGAGAGGTGGAGTTAGGTTTCCACCTAAAGTGCTATTTCCAGTTTATTAGACAATTCTGTCATCTAAATAATGTTAATTAGAAGATTGAATATGTTGTTGAAATTCTGAGTTTGAAAAAAAATCGGATAACCGGAAGTGAGTTTACTTTAACACTTCACTAATGATTTTTTTTTCACTTTTTCGCGATTTTATCTGACCCTCAAAAATGGCTCAGACGTATTTCTTGAAACTCGAACTTCCTAATAAACTAAACATACAAAGATCTACAACTTTTGTTTTTAAAAAAAAAAACATTTCTCTTGGAAAATTTATTTAAGGGCACTTTTGGGGGAGGGGTGGGGTTATGTTTTTCTCTAATGTGCTATCCATAGTTGATTATATAATTCTATCATTACTGAAGAGTTTTTTTTTTCAGTTTTCGACGAATTTCATTACATATGGTACATAAACTATAAAATTTGTCAATTATAATTTTGAGAACTGGAGTAAGAGAAAGTTATGTAACTGTTTCACACCAGATTTTTTTTTGTGGATAGTTTAATTGGAAAATAAGAGTCCCATTTTAATATAAATAGAAAACAAAAAAAAATGATTAACTAAATACAAGAAATAAAAATATAAATCGTGATATGACATTTTTTACAAAATATAAATAATTATTGATTTGAATTTTTTGGTTTTGACATGAAGGTTTCGGTCAAAATTCATCAAACTGGAACATCGACTCACTATATTTTTTTTCTTTTCAGTTTATCACGATTTTATATAAACATAAAAAAGAAAGTTCTTCCAACTAAAAAAAGTACAAGTAAGTAAAGTAATGCCTATTTTTTCAGGCGGGCTTAACGTCCAACTACCAAATTAGGTGTCGTGGACGGGGGCGGAAGCATCTACTTTACTGTTAACATTTTTCATACCAATATAAAATTTAGCGATTATACGCGGGACTCGAACAGGGGTCCTCCCACTTACAAGTCAATGCTCATAACCAATACACCAACACCCGCCCTAGTTCTTCCAACTAAACACATTTAAAGGACTTATCACTTTTATTTGTAAAATTTTTCCAAAAAAAAAAAAAATTATTTTTGTGGGGTTCTCGGATTGGTGTAAACGTTAATCTGTCATCTAATGTGCCAATTCAATAAAATATGTGCTCTGACACTTATATTAATAAGATATATATTTATAAAAATTGTAGAATTCCAAGTATGCAAAAAAAAAAGGGCTCTTAACATTCTTTAAACTTGGAATGTTAATTGCATATATATATCTATATATATATAATATATAGAGATAGAGAGACGAGAGAGAGAGAGAATGAGAGTATAAGTGAGAGAGATGAATACCCATCAATTTTATTCCTGTGTCGTTACATTTTAAATGTTGACTTACATTTTTAAAGGTACTGACTGCTAAATTTGGTGTAAACTCATTCACAAACTGTATTTGGAAAAGCAACCTATTACAATACGAACTTGCGTATTGTAAAGTTGCAATTAAACGTTGAGTAATAGTCTTATCTAAAAGGAAATCTGTCAGTTATAATAAATTATATTAACTAATAAAAAAAAAAAATCTGGTGTAATACACTTATACAACAGAGAAATCTTAATCGTTTTCAAAACTGTAATTGACAAATTATTTTTATAGCTAGTATATTAAATTTAATGAAATTCGTCGGAGGTTTTTTATGGAGAAAATTGCGAAAACTGAAACAAAACTCGTCAGCAAAAAATGTACTTTCAGTCATTTCAAACGTGGAATTTCAATAACATTTTTAATTTATTTACTTATTTATACATATAAGGGGTTGCACCCAATTTTTATGTAATTATCTCATCAAACACACAAACAAAACAAACACTATACGAGAAACAGACAAACTATAGATACAAAAGAATTAAAAAAATAGAACAATTAAAATAAAAACTAGACTAGAACATACAATAAAAAAAAGGGTATATAAAAAGTATGAATGTAAAAATAATAGTACATAGAAATATAAACATTATACAAAGATATATACAATTACAACTAATAAGAACATATACAAATATAAGGAACAATACGGTAAAAAGTGCAAGACTATGAAGTGAGAGAGATGAATACCCATCAATATATAACCAATCAGAAACTAGGTAAAAGGGAGAGCGCAAAATAAAAGAGATAATGAGTCTGACTATATAGATAAATAAACTATAAGAGTTATAAAAGATAAGAACTATAAGAGAAACCATTTACAATATTACAATAAACTATTTAATATATAGCTAATGTATTAAACTATTTAATATTTAACTAATTTAACCATCTATTATAAATTCAAATATCTAGTAATAACTAATTAATGACTACTGCTGGCAAATACAATAAATTTCATTAATAATGGCTGGAAGATATCATATTTATTAGAAATACTGTTTCCAAGGGACATAAGTCTAGATATAGGAGAGGATTGGGAATAATTTGTTGAATGACAAGATTTAGAAAGCATAAGCGAGATTTATAGCGAGTATCTATTGCAGGAACATGGAAGTCGATTAATTCCAGCAATTCAGGACAATCTATACAATAATGATGTATAAGTTTGAAGAGGAAAATAAGGTCTGCTCTTCGCCTTCTGAAGGATAGAGTGCTCAAATTAACGGAATCCAACACATCAGAATAAGTTAATCATTCACTTGATAAACCCATCATTTTAGCAATTCTTCTAAGAAACCTATGCTGCTGCACCCGTTCAATAGCATCAATGTGGATTTTATAAAACGGAGTCCAAACTGGAGAAGGGAATTTAAGTCGTGGACGGCAGTCTTAAAATACTGAAGGGATTTCTAAAAGAAGTGGAATTCCTAAGGACAAAACCCAACATCTTGTAACTATTGCTGGCTATCTTTTCAATATGAGAGCTAAAGGAGAGCCTACTAAAATCTAAGGAGATGCCAAGATCATTCACAGAATAACAACGAGTTAAAGAAGTATCATTGAGAGTATATTTAAAGTGTAGAGAAGAGCGTGATCTGAAAAAAGAAATTTTCGAGGTATTTAATTTAAGAAGATTATTTGTGGACCAAACAGAAAGTCTGTTAACAGCATCCTGAAGAACTTGGCTATCACGAGTATCCATGATTTCCCTAAATAAATTTAAAGTTGTCAGCAAAAAGTAGAATGTTAACATTTGGAAGAACTAGTTTAACATCATTAATGAAAATCAGGAATAATAAGGGACCAAGATGTGATCCTTGAGGTACTCCAGAAAGGACAGGATAAGGCAATGAAAGGAATGATTTTACTTTAATAGTCTGAATACGGTGGGTAAGATAATTTTGTAACCAGCATAGCATTGTACCATAATGCCCAAAGATTTAAGTTTAGTAAGAATTAGAAATGTAAGAATAGTTTAGTAAGAATAAATTTAGTGTATGGTTTACACTATCAAAAGCATTAGAATAGTCAGTCAAAGTCAACTTGAGAAGAACCTTTTTCGAAACATTTAAATATAGATTGGGCATAAGACAATAAGTTCTGGTAACAGATATTTTGGAGAGACATTTTTTTTTCTTTTTACTTTCTCTTACTCTTGTAACGGTATCAAATTTTTGATATCGAGTTTTCACCGGAAATATCCGTTTTGAAGTGCACGGAGTACAAAAAAAATGGTTTTTAGAAAATGGTCTGTGTATTATGGTCTGCTCAAAAACGAAAGATCGATGCAAACATTGAATCAAAAATTAATATTATTTAGATGATAGAATTGTGTAATAAACTGAAATACCACTTTAGAGGAAAAAACTAACACCACCTCTCCCCCAAAAGTGCCCTTAAATGCATTTTTCTCGGAGAAATGTTTCAAATAAAATTTGTAGAACTTTGTATGCGTAGTTGATATACCAAGTTTAAAGAAAATCTTTGGAGCCATAAACGAGGAAATCACAAAAAAAAAATCAGTAAAGTGATATACTTCCGGTTGAGGAATTTTGACAGGTAACGTAGTGTCAGATCCCATGGTGAACAAAATATCAAGTTTCAACTTTCTGCGAATTTTCGTTTTCGAGCGATGCAGACCATTAATACACAGACCATTTTCTAAAAACTACTTTTTGTACTCCGGGCACCTCAAAACGGATATTTCGGGTGAAAACTTGATATCGAAAATTTTACACCATTACAATACTTCCTCTTACTATGTATTTTCCAATTTCTGGTATATTTAATTTTTAGAAAAACGAAAGGATGTTGTATAATTTTGCTTTCTCCTGGAGAAGAAAACATGGGAATCTGATTTTATAAGTTCATCAAAAGCTTATTATTTGAATTTATCCATATAAAAAGCAGAATTTTTTCTTTTTATATCTATTTGCTCAATAAAATTTTAAAAATATAAAAATTGTTGCAGATAAGAGAATTTGTTCATCTAAATTTTTACATTTTTCCAACTCTTTTTGATAGTTTACCGTGAAAACGTGTTAAACTGGAAAATCTCCGCATGCTTTATCTCATTTGATTCAGCATATAAAATTGTTGTTAAGTTATGTCCACTTCGACTGTTAATAATTTCATTTTCTTTGTCAACAAATGAAATTAAGTTTTATTTTTGAGTGAAAAATTAATAACCGTTATTTATGATAGATTTATATTTTTTTCTCAAAAATAAGCTTCATAGTGTGATTTTTTACTTTCTCTTACCCCTAGTAAGAGGAAGTGTTGTAATCGTGTCAAATTTTCGATATCGAGTTTTCAACGGAAATAACCGTTCTGAAGTCCCCTGAATCCAAAAAAGTGGTCATGTGAACAGCATAGCTCAAAAACAAAAAACCCGTAGAAAATTGAAACATGATATTCCGTTTAGGTATCACCATAGGATCTGATGTACGTTATCTGTCCAAATTCCTCAACCGGAAATACCACTTTACTAGTAAGTTTTTTTACTTTTTTGCGTTTTTTCAAAAATAGCTCCGATGATTTTCTTCAAACTTGGTATATCAACTACACATACAAAAGCTACAACTTTTATTTGAAACATTTCTCCGGAAAAATGCATTTAAGGGCACTTTTCGGGCTCCTCAAAACGGATATTTCGGGTGAAAACTTGATATCGAAAATTTTACACCATTACAATACTTCCTCTTACTAGGAGTAAGAGAAAGTAACAATAAAAAATAAAAAATATTTAGATTATGATAATTTTATAAACTCCTTATTTATTGAAGAAATTGTATTAGAAAGAGGTGGTATTAATTACATTATTTATTAAATAATGCCACTCTATCCATCATTATATCAATAATTATTATAAATTCATTATTTCATTAGTAGAAAATCAATAATTTAAATTTGTGCAAATCTATGCAAGAAGTGATTGTAATACAGTAAGCTACTAATATTAGTCATGGTTTTAGCAATGAACACATGATCTCATTAGCGTTTTGCTTACATAGTGAAGTTGCAGCTGCTATGTTTCCTTGTTCAAAACAGGAAGGATCAATAATACAATAAGTTGTGTTAATAATAAATTATTTTAACCAAATATAATGGAAAGAAACAATAATACAATCAAAGTTTAGTGGTAAACCAGTGCAGAATATTTACATTGTATCCTGTAGTATTTACTGTATTGATCCGTTCAAATGTTAGTTTGTTCAACAAGCTGGCATGGAGATTTAGGAAGGAAAAACTATAGCCAATAGATCTTCACATTCAATGTGTCAATCCAGTTATAGAGGCTCTCTTAGGGAGCATGAAGAAACATACATTGACAGGTTGCTTGAAAGTATCGTAAAAAATAAAAAAGATATAAAGAAATCAATCATTCAAATTTATGAATGTCGCAAAAGAACATGGTATTTATACCATCCATCTTCGAAAGTGTGAACAAATATCCCTAAAACTTACAATTTATTTATCAACTGTTATAAAAGCGCTTGAGAAGGAAAAACTTCAGGTGTAGAACACACACACACACAAAACTGTATTATACTATTAATTTTACTCAAACTTTTCTTGAAACTTGGAACTTTTAGTAAACAGTTAGTTTGTATAATTAACCAAAAAACACATATCTACTTCTTGTATTTAAAATACTCAGGAAATAATCTGAATATAATTAAATTCCAGATTACCAGCGCGACACAGATTACCCAGAAATCCATAAATATATTTTTTCAAAGAAAAAGATTAAAAGTGTTTTTCTTTTTAATGCTCCAAGGTACCAAGGACTGAAACTGTTCATCTAAAGCATTCCTTCCGGATTAAGATAAATCTCAGGATCTGGGCAAGTTCTAGGGAGGGTATATCTTCC
This sequence comes from Triatoma infestans, assembly GCA_011037195.1. NCBI lineage: Eukaryota > Metazoa > Arthropoda > Insecta > Hemiptera > Reduviidae > Triatoma > Triatoma infestans. The sequence continues at coordinate 47,617 of JAAEAF010005729.1, read as the reverse complement.
CCCAAAGCCTGGTAACTACCCAGCTTTTCGAATATTCTCTGGATGATAGGAAAGCTGTCTGTTAGGAGGTGTATTGGAGTCTCCTCTATCATCACACAGATGCTATCATATTATAGGCCCAGCTTCGTTTTCAAGAGCCTCCTGAATCTGCAATGCCCCATGAGAAAAACTTATTTATCCTCTAGATCTGAAAAACTGATGCACGCATTAAATCCTTTTCTGGCTATAACCACCCAAACAGGTCTTTAACTTGCTTCAGTCCTGGGAGAATTTTCCTGAGATTGTGGTTTCTTCATATTCCTTCTCATTGCTAATTATGGAAATGAGAAATGAGAAATTAAAAGTGATTGATTCATAAAAAAATAAAATAAAAGGGATAGATTATATAATTTTCAGAGATATTTTTCGCGATAGCCTACTTCATTTTGTGGTCATCTGCGACCGATTTCGGGCGTTCGCCCATTATCAGTATATTTTAATAAACAGTAGGATAACACAGATTTGTACAGAGTAAAATCAGTTTACACACAGTTTTGGAAAATATTATAACAAAACAAAGTTTGCTCTGATTTTGCTCTGTGAAAACCTCTGTGTTATCATACTGATGATGGACGAAAGCCCAAAAGCGGTCGATGACCATAAAATGAAGCAGGCTATCTCGAAACATACTTCTAGTCCTAACTACAAAAACAAATAAATTATAATTATTTATGTGCAATTAGCATTTTAATTTTAAAGAATATCACGGAGTCATTAAAAAAAGAAAGAAAACCATTATTTATAAACTATTGTTAATGATCAAACTATTATTGTTAGTGTAGTTTTATAAAATTGATAACCCGTATAAAAATACTATAAAGAAGAACACATTTGGATTTACATAAAAAATTTGGATATAGAATTATTAAAGAAAAATTTTTCAGTTAATTTAAACCTTTAATCAAACAAATCGATTGTTATAAAAAGAAAACTCTAAAACTTAATTACAAAAAAAGGATGCACTTTCATTAACCGATTTTTTAAACAACAGAATTTTACAATGTATTTAATGTACCCTAATAATATAAAAGTGGTACAACCGCATAATACATTGAAGCGGCATGTAAGATTAAGTCATCTCTCCGTTTGAACCATCTAACAATCAACTTGTAGAGAAAATATTCAAAATAAGGGGCAACCATTGATTTTGGTAATTAGGATCCAAAATTAAAGACAATTCTTCGGGTAAATTACAAAAGAAAATAAAAGCATTCAATAAGACTGCACTTCCGGTTGGCAGTTTTCGGTCAGCTGACTCGCATCGAAGTAAATAAAGTTCAAAACCAACTTCGTTTGGGTACTGTAATGTTATTGGGTGCGATGTGTGTGTACTTGTAGTTTGTAGTATTGTAGCACGAGCGGTTTTGTAAAGGGCTTCTGTGTATGAATGTTTTAAAGAGAGAGAAGTATTAGTGTCGCGTATTACTACGCGAATTGATATAACAGGGATACTTCCTTTGGGGGGACTCCCATTTTTCTTACACATACAATTGACTGGCCACACTGTTAGGTTAGTCATCTTGTATTTTCTATTAATTTTCGTATTAGTTAGATTTATCTAAATGGTGTTTTGATTCAATTTACATCATTACTAAATGTCAAATTAAATAAGGGTGCTATGCACTTCTTTCGATTATACTTAAGAATCATGTTGCCCAACTTATCTAATTCATCAGGCATATTATTCATAAAGAGAACACACCCTGTTCCGTGTCAGTGTGTAGTTGCAATCCTTGCCTGTACGAGTTACAGAGCTTATTACGGCATCTGTTGCACCCACTTAGTTCATTTTGGGCTCCACGCCATATTGTATTTCATCAGCACGTTTCTTTCAACTTGATGATCTTCATCTTACAGCCCCAGGCGGCTTTTTTATTGAATCAGCAATCATCTTCTTTACTGTGCCATTAATATTTTCAAGAGGAAATATAGCATTCACGTAATTATTAATTCTACAGGTGGATTAATTTACGAAGCGGTAAGTCAGCTTTTTATATCCTACCCATCCTTATCACCTTTTGGTTATTATTATTATTATTCTGTCCTAAAACCTGTGATCTTTTCTGACTTAATCGCTGATAATTATTAACTTAAACGACCCAATCAACCATATTGCGCAATACTTCCTCCATCGACTTCCTCAACTCAACTGGCACTATTACCATTGTAATACTACCATTATTACATTTATTGTGGATTATCTCTAATCTTGCACATCCAAGTGTTTCAAGGAACTAATACCAGAACCTTGGTAGCTGAATATTACAACTAGCAACAGTGTGTCCAGTCAAATCTTACAGCCTACTGCATTAGCGCTGTGAATTGGGAAGCCTCATTCTCAGGTATTTCCCCTGTTTATTATTTTAAATAAGTGCTGATTAAACTTGTGTTAATACATGATCTAGGGTTACATGCCCTCCTGCTGATTCTTATAAAACTTACATATTATTATCACAAGACAATATTTTATTCTACCTTTATTCTTTATAACAATAATTGGTGATTTTCAAGGGTTTATACTTCTCATTTAACATTGTTCTAATCTATTCTCAGGTTAGAACTGGTCCTCCACTATTAAGAAACCGGATTGTAGGGGCTTGCGTCTACATCCGCCGTTTTCGACACCAGTACCTAGGATCTGCATGTACTATTATAGAATAATCCAGTCCATTTACAGTGCGTTGAACAATAACGTTGCCCGCTGAAGACTAGGATTTGGGTTATCATCGCCTTTATGTGATGTAGTGACCAGAAATAAATGTATAGTTGAATGAATGATAAAAAGGCTAATTCTTATTTCCAGTCCACCTAGATCCCCATCTCCAGCAAGTGGATTATTTACAATTAAATACTCCACAATTAGAAATAAGCAAGAGATCACCACTGTTTCTGAAATAAATATATTAATCTCTATCTGAATTTAAATACCTTACTATTATGTTTATAAAATCAATTATTTATCTAGATTAAATGCAAAACTCTATAACTGGCACTGATGTTGACTTCTTGATTAATACTGGTAGAATTGTCTAATTCAGACTGTCTTGAAAGAATGCCTTCTCTCAGTAGTTCAAATCCTACCCTGGGAGAAGGGGCAAAAAGGCAAAGCTGACTAAGTTCTATGAACTCTTCTGTAACGGTGTTCTTTACCTTCGAATGAGTCCCTTTTGCCAGCGTATGTTAGAATATCCTTCAAACAATGATTTTCTTCAAATAAAATATATTTTCATTTACTTCTTCCACTACAGTACCAAAGGGAAACCCTATGAAAAATTTTCAGTCGAAATCAATTAAACGGAAATACTGAATGTTCTTTTCTAAATGCAAGAGGAAATATGTTTTGAAACATAAGAATAAATTCACGTCATACTGCATTCCGTAATTGTCCTATATCGGCCTGCCTTACGGCATAAAATTAAAAGAATTGTAGCTAATAACTGAAAGTATTGAAAAGGAATTATTTTGATTCTTTTATTTGTTACATCCCAACTGGGGATATTGGTAGTAATTTTGAAAATATTTAATCCCTGAGACATCTTTTCTGATTGTATAGAATATTTTTATAAAACGTATTAACTACCGATTGAGTCCATATTTCCCGGAAAACTGTCTCTACTTAAGGAAACTTAGATATTAGATAATGAGAGGAAGTTTCTTCAAAGTGAAATCCACTGCTAACTATAAAAGCAACGGTTTGCCTGTGGGCACACCAAGTAGTTACAAACTTCAATATCCTTAGCGGTCCCTATTTGTATTGTGTTGGTGGAAGTGTTGTAGAGGTTGGGAAACTTGTAGAGATGCCAAAATCTCTGAACAAGTGGCTAATCCACTACTCCCTAAGGGGCTGCTTGTAGCCTTACAAAATTGTTTAACATTTCAAAAAAAAAAAACATGAATTCTTTAAGTTACAATATATATTCTTTAAATAACACAAAATAAATTTAGTGAATTACTATAGAAAATGTTAAAGGTTACCATTCCTTTGTTTAACTCTTACACCATTAAGCAGCCGTGTTGGATATGCACATAACTTTTGCTTAGAGACTATAATATAAGCGAGAAGAAACTTTGAATAGGACAACCACTTCCCGTCCTATTAATATGATAACTTCAGTACCACACCCGTTAACTTCAGCAAAATGTTAAACAACTCTACTTATTTCTGAACAGAAACTTTGATAAATACCACGAAGATACAAACTTTTTTTGTATGCCAATTTATTTCTTTTACAAAAATTATAAATAATATATTGAAATAATGATATTTAAAAAATAATTATGAGCTCTATAAACATATAAAATAGAATGACTTTATATAGATATTAGAATAGAAGAAGAACTAAACGCAAAAAATAGAAATAATTTTGGAAAATGGAAATATTGTGACTTTAAAAAGATTTTGAGTGAAGTAAAGTGAAGGAACTGAGGTCAATGCTATTCAAGACAAAGTACTAGTAAAAGGACAAAAAAAAAAATGCACCGTTAGGGGAAGACAATACATTTCTTTTTTTCTTTTTTTTAAAAAAAAAACCCTTCTGGAACAAACCAGTATTTTCAATATCATTCAAACAGTCATTCAGAACGTCACTCTGCCTGTCAATGCCACTAAATGTTTGAATCAATCTACCAACAAGAATATTTAACATCTGGTATTTTATCCGTCGTAGCATGCATATTTATTTTCTTCCTGTCCGGTTTCGGAAACATAAATTAATATCATTTAAAAACAAGCATGATAGATAAAAACGAATACATTAGACATTCCTCTAATATTTATTTTAACTTTTCTCCAATTTGCCGTTTGCTGCCCAACCTGCTTACATATCAATTTACTTACATATTTTCTTGTATTAACCCTGTTTGTATTTCACATTTATGTATTACTTGTACAAGCTTTTGACTGTCCATACATTTTATATTGCCTTTCTTCAAACCTTATCTATTCCTATTAGTACAGTATACTCCTGAAATAACTTATCGCCCTCCGCCCCTAATAAAAATAACTTGATAAGACACTGAGCATACTTTACAACACTATTAAAAAATTTAGTTATGGAGTATTCTGCAAAACAGTAAACAAATTTATTATACACTATTTTTCTAATGTCTAATCATAACTTACAATAATTCCATTTTGCCATTAATCACACACACACACACATAGTAACATAACCTTATAACCTCCCCACATAATTATATACAACCAAGTGTGAGTAACAAGTAACAGAAACATTACGTTGAAGTGAACTCTCTACACGAACTTGGTGAATTTGCTCTGACGATGGATGAAAATCCGAAACCGGTCAGGAAGAAAATAAATATGCATGCTACACGACGGATAAAATACCAGATGTTATCCAGCATTGCGGATCCATCCACATATTCAAGAATATTTAAGTGTAAGAGTTTTTTGTGTATTTATAAGCTTATTATTGTAATATTGAAATATATAAATTCATTTATACATAATATTATTGATTTTTAAACAAGTGGTGCCATATTCATTACATCTTAAATATCTCTCTAAAACATAATATACACATATACATAAGCTTTTTCAAAACAGCTTCGTGTTTTGCACACTATAGACATATTAGCCAACACACTGCACCAATAACTCTACAAACACACTACATACATCCAACATATTATTTTCAAGAGCCTTAATGTTTCAAGTGTCCTATAGAGATATTGGTGTACTGTATAGAGAGGTATCTTTATTACTGTCACAAATTAATTTCGAAATTAAGTTTTTAGAGAGATATATTTTTCTGAGTATGAAAAAATGATTATAGCTATTCGAATCAGAAATATGGCTTTATTGAATACTATAATAGATTTTTTTTTTCTAAAGAAATTGTTCACTTTTCCTGCCAGCACACCTAATTATTGTGCAAACTAGTCCTACCCATTCTCCCCATAAACAGACAACATTTCTTCTTGGAATACACTTCTTATTCCGCCTCTTATTGAGACGCTGTACGGTGGCCTACCACTTCTGATCGGTTTCTTCTTTATAAAGTTTTAATCGCTGACTACTTTACTTATGTAACGGAGCGCCTACAAACTGAAACTCGCGGATCTCCGTTGTTTGTTTTTTTTTTTTTTTGTAAATTACGAGAGAGTTATTATATTTGAATTATAGACCCTTCCTTTCTATTTTCTTCATTTTCTTTTTATTCCTAAATAAATAATAGTTTTTGTTTTTATTTCAGGAATTTATTTAATTTTTGTTCACTTCTATAGTGATAATGAAAACATTAAGTGAAAGTCAATTCTTAACAGGAATATCTTTGACGATGGATGAAAAAATCCGAATTCGGTCAATAACAACAAAAACAAGTATACTACGTCGGATAAAATCCTAAATATTATCTAGCATTGCGGACCCAACCACATATTCAAAAGTGTAACATCATAAAGTTGGTTTTAAGTTTATTTATTCAAAAAAATTTTTTTGAAAGAATAAAGAATAAAACAACCTATATGTATATCTACTTTATATGGATTTATGTAAAAACCTAGTACTTTTCTTTTAGATAATTTTTAGAGCAACAACATTATGCTTCTACTTCTGTAAATGATCTTGCTGGTGGAAGATAAGTGAACTAACATTATTTAATAAGAATACAGTTAACTCCCAATTATCTGTGTGCGGATTATCCGGTTTGCGGATTATCTGTGTATGAATTTAATATCAAAAAATAATTATATTTATATATATATTTTTCTTAAAGACATATTTGCTGGCTTTCATGTTTACGCATCGACCAATGGGAATTCAAGTATAACGACATAATAGCACTTAGACAAATTCGAACTGATATTAAAATAAAAATCATTAAAAGATTCCTGCTGTAATGACATGGCAAAGTCATTGACATCGGCAAGGTCACAAACACCAAAGAAAGAATAATTTACAACTAGTGGCAATACCCAGCTGCTATCTTCACAAAGGATGGCCGTAATAAAAGTATAACCAGCGACCGGCCGCCGGCTTCAAGACAGCCGCGGTCAAACAAACGGTTAACAAAGCCTTTTCGTCAATACTGTACATCAAAAAGCAAGCACCGAAAAGGTTGACCACTGACCTAAATAAGGTCAGCAAACTACGAAGGTCACACATGGTCGCACACTGGGACAGATGTCTTGGTGTGAGTGTGGCCAACACCAATATATAAACTCTATCTTATACAACGAGCGATTATTATATGATCTACGGCCAAACGAGCCCGCACGTCTATATACCCGAGCGGCAATTTACAGTTATATTCAAACTTATCATTCTTTAGTAGTGCATCTTAGTTCAGTTATTTCAGTCATTCTAATTTATTAATAATTTATCTTCTATTTATTACTAAGTATTTTGCTAGTTATTAGTTACCATTTCTAACGTTCTTATTATTGTTAAAATACAGTTTATTTTTATAAAATCTGCTTAATTATTCGAGCACTAACTTCCAAAAACTCTCAACTAACTTCCGCCCTCTTCAAGACATCTACTACATCAGGAATCACACATCAAACGATTCCATTACACTGCAAACAAACCAAAAAACACAGATTTTTACTTTCTCTTACTCCTAGTACTAGGAAGTATTGTAATCGTGTCAAATTTTAGATATTGAGTTTTCCCGGAGATATCCGTTTTGAGGACCCCTGTATCCAAAAAAGTGGTTTTTAGCAAATGGTCTGTGTATGTGTGTGTGTGTGTGTCTCTCTCTCTGTGTATATATGTGAACAACAGCTCAAAAACGAAAAATCGTAGAAAGTTCAAACTTGATATTCCGTTTAGTTATCACCATGGGATCCATCATGGTCAAAATTCCTCAACCGAAAGTACCATTTACTAGTTGTTTTTTTTACGTTTTTGCGATTTTCTCAAAAATCGCTCTAACGATTTTTCTCAAACTTAATATATCAACTACACATTTTAACAGCTAACAACTTTTATTTGAAACAGTTCTCTGGGGAAATTCATTTAAGGGCACTTATGGGGGACGGGTAAGGGTTACAGCTTCCTCTAAAGTGGTATCATAGTTAATTATACAATTCTATCATCCAAACAAAATAATTAAAAATAAATACAAATAATAGATGGCCTAAATCCTAAATGACCTAAAAATTGTCAAGCCAAGAATTCGCTTTAAAAACTGTACAGTTTTTTTTCTTTCACGTTTTCGAAGAATTTAATATTATGTTACAAGGTTATATTTGGTTACCAAAAACTTAACCTTTGTCAATTCTATTCTGAAACAGGTAGTAATAGAAAGTTGTGTGAGTGTTTTACACCAATTTTTTTAAATAATAATGAGCATTAAACATGTTAAAATAATTGTCTGCCTTAGAAAGGTATAATATGTTGTATTTTAGAAATAAATAATTATAGTTCGAATTATCCGTGCCGCCTCTCCCCACCATTAGCCCGGGATAATCGGGAGTTTACTGTATTTTAGAATTTTTACAAGCTAATAAACAGACACAAATTTTCCTAGTATTTAATTAAGAAGGTGAAAAATTATGGATATAGAAAAAATTCTGTTTTACTTTAGAGCCTTGGTTTTTTTTTTTGGACTGGACAATTAATACTTCAGGTTTTACAGATAAAAAGAATTATTATAAATTTGAATTATAAAACACAAACAGTCGTGTGAATAAAACAAACAAAGCCATAAAAAAAAAACAAAAAAAACAACTCATTATATATTTGGAAAACTTTATTAGATATAAAATTTCAATTTTAATCAGCGATTTATCAACAAAAAATTCACACACACAAAAAAAAGACACAAAACACAGTATTTAATTGTTCACGTTTGCTTTACATTTTATAAAGAAATAGTTTTTAAAAGCTATACCACATATTGCGTGCCGTTTACAACTACTACAAAGTGAAGGAGCCAAGGGAGGAAATGGCGTAAGGAAGAAGCACTTTAATGCGAGTGTGGGGGCTGTGGAATGAGGAATTATTACTGGTTGACTTGGTTATGTAGAGCTTCTAGCAAACAAGTTTCGTACTCTCCTAATTGCATTGAATAACCGTCCTATATAAATGAGAGTTGCTGATTGAGCGAATAGAAATATTTATGCAAATATAATATTACAAGTTTCTTGACAATTATTTCTTTTTAAATATATGTATATATTTATATTCAAAATTCTAAAGCAAATGAATGAAAATTTGAATTAAACCAAACTAAACTAATTATAAGAAACAAATAAACAAATAAGAATATTTGAAACAAATAAATCTGAAATGTCATTACTTAGTTGCTGAACTATTACGTACAATATAGATTTTACACAACTATAAAACTATATACTTCTGATTTGAAACACTCATACGACTTTCTCTTACGGCATTTAATACAATTATAAAATTGAGAAACTCACTTTAAACTTGAAATTTTACTCATTTGCTCGAAAATAAATATACAGAGGATGGGGATACGTATCTACTCAAAGGTAGTGATTACATTATAGGCCAGAAGACAGCGCCAATACAATTGTTTTCGGAAAAAAAACATTTATTTTATTTACGTGAGATCTCAATACATATTAAGACTTAAACTACTAAGCGGAAGTAATAAGAAAAATTAGTTTTGACTTGATATAGTCACATCTCCGTATAGTTATTAGGAGTTATTTCTAAATCGAGTAACAATTCTAAAAAAAAAAAAAAAGATTGCATTCATTTAAAAGTTACTTGAAAAAAGTTCGATTTGTTTGATTAAAGGTTTAAATTAACTGAAAAATTTTTTCTTTAATAATTCTATATCCAAATTTTTTATGTAAATTCAAATCTGTTCTTCAGTATAGTATTTTTATACGGGTTATCAATTTTATAAAACTACACCAACAATAATAGTTGATAAGTTTATTGTTGATAAGAACAATAGTTTATAAGTTTATTGTTATGTAGTTCACTGTAAAATCTTGTGATTGACATTCTCAACAATTTAATAAAAACAAGTCACTGCTAGTTTAATTCTAACTTAATTAAAAGCGAAATTCTAACTTTAATATTTGAGAAAGAGAGACAAAAATGACAGGACCACTCTCTCGGACTAGAGTGGAAGAAACTGTATAAATAAAGCGACGGGAGATAGATATACAACAGAATTCACTGGCCAGTCACAACGTATCATTTACCTTGCCCTTTACCACTCTACTGCCATACTCTACCATTTTAGTGTAATGTCACTCTTACATTATACAGTGGTCAGCCATAAGTAGTTGTTCATTCAAACCAAACCATTTCTCTCCTTCATCATACCCATTTTAGTAGTATAGACAAATTTTTAATATACCTATTATATAGTAATTACTTTTGCAGGAATGCAATTTACAACCAGGTGTTTTAGCCTTTGAATTTATACATTTGAATATTTAATTTTTTTTAGTACATTTTTTCCTCGACGTTAACAAATTAAACACAACAATATTTTGATCCTTTGGACTAACAACGTCAAATACCTCGGAATAGCTGGATAAGAAATTGAATTTCACGACCCACGTACCAGACAAAGTGAATTCTGGAAAAATGACTACAAGACTAATCTTCCCGTTACTGCTACGCGACTCAAAAATGACCACACAAAACAAACTCCTACTGTACAAAGTAGTAATCAGACCGATGATACTTTACGCTTCCTCCGCCTGGAGTCTGACTAGTAACGGTAACACCAAAAACTTCAGATAACCCAGAACAAATTCCTAAGACTTGCGACTGACTCACCACGACATACCAAAATCGATCTACTTCACGTTTATTCCTTCATCCAAAATCGTCCCTGAAACTCCTCTCCACTCTACACTGTCATCTTAATCCACTCCGCCGCAAAATAGCCTCCTCCGATCCCTCCATACATTGCAGGCATAAAAGACTCAAACACATCCTCTCGTAATATTTTTCCTAAAGCTGCAGGTTTTTTCGCCCTTTTTCCCTGCATATGTACCTCGCCTTATCCCAAAAATCACTATACAAACATTGTAGGAAGGTTATAATGTTAATGTACATTGGAACTTCTATTAATTATTATTGTACATATTTGTAAATTTGTAATAAAGCTTTTTATCTATTTTTATCATCGACGTTTCGGCAGTAAACCTGCCATTCTCAAGAGGAAAAGTACATCTATAAGACTTAGAAGATTAATGTTATTAAAATATTGAAGTAACTGCAATTATGTTAGTTACAAAAGATAATTGTATAAATTTATATTAATACAAAAGAACACTGGTCTATTCATCCAAAATAATCAATTAAAAATTTAAAAAAATTACCTATAATGACGTTCTTGTAAGAAATTCTAAGTTAATCCAACAAGCTCTGTAAATAGGTGTCCTTTGAATCAACATTTTATTCGACAACATTCTTGATTTGTAAGAGGTTATTGCATCACAAACTCTACGAATATAGTTCCCAGTAACATCCTTATTAATTACCTTCAAACACTAAAAACTCTTCTCGTAATCGATTGAAACTGTAGAGTGGTGTTGTTAAGAATAAGTCATCTTCAGACTAACACCTTAACACACCTTCTACCCCCTCAAGTACTCAAACTTAACTGTATCTCATCTATCTATATTTGAATATGTACGGCTTATTATTATATTCTGCTTCACAATTAATATATGTAGTTGTTGCTGTGCCAATAAATTAACCAATCTCAATCAATTTTATATTTATGTTATAAATTTACGTATTGTTTACATATATAACCCAACAGTAACTACATCAAAGCAATTTTTAGTTACACAACAGACTTCTGCTCACAACTTGTTAAACCATAATCCAATATATTTTGACAGCTTAAGCTGTTCTGGAAAACAATAAATTTTGGTTTAATTCTATGAATACAATTTTGAATACAAATAAACACATGTGACAAGGTGTAAAACTCAAATGAGCTACGGGCAACTTGATCGCTTATAAAATTTAGGCGGGCCGCATCATGGCCAAATATTTCTAAATATCTTAAGAATTCTTTAAGGAATATAGGATAATTAAAAAAATTTATGCAGCCTATATATAAATTTTAACTGTAATCGGTTTCCTCGCGAGGGCCGGAGTACCGCAAGGAAGTATTCTAGGCCCTCTACTTTACACCCTCTACACATCCGATATTCCACAATCCTCACACACAATCACCGCCTCATTTGCAGATGACACAGCTTTCCTTTCTTCCGATCCAGATCCACAATCTGCCACCCACAACATCCAGAATCACTTGGAGAAAGTAGAAGTATGGTGCAAACAATGGAAAATTAAAATTAATGAGAGTAAGAGCACCAATGTAACGTTTACTCTTCGCCGAGGAACTTGTCCTTCACTATACTATAATAACATTCCCATCCCTGATGCAGACACCGTGAAATACCTAGGTATGTACTTGGACAAAAGACTCACGTGGAACCCACATACTAGACTTAAACGACAAGAGCTAAACACTCGATACAGACTTCTTCTTAGATTACTAGACAAACGTTCCAAACTCTCATTAGACAACAAAGTACTTATATACAAAACAATTTTACGACCAATTTGGACTTACGGGGTTGAAGTCTGGGGCTCAACCAAGCGAACCAATTCCAAAAGAATCCAGTCCCTCCAATCCAGAATCCTCCGCAAAATCACCCAAGCCCCATATTACGTATCCAACCTGACCTTACACAACGATCTAAAAATCCCTTTCATCGCAGAAATGATATCCTCCCGTTACAAAAAATTCCATGAATCTCTCCTTCTTCATCCTAACCCTCTCGTCCTACAATTGACCTCTGCCCATATTCCAGGCAGTCCTCCCCGCCGTCTGAAACGCCTGTGGCAGCGAGACTTACTTTTTCCATCATCAAACAGCCTAAGTAAACAATAAGGGACATTATTCAGTAATAATGTCCCTCACACGTGTGCATGTCTTTATTTTCTTTAATCACTTTTGCTTATTGTATTGTACAGTTGTAAATATCAATAAAAGTATAAAAAAAAAAAAAAAAAAAAAAAAAAAAAAAAAAACTGTAATCGATTAGAATAGAAATAATTACCTTTCAGTATAATATTTTATAATTATTATATATTATTAATTATTATATTTCTTTCAGCGCATTTATATAAAATTAATCTTTTTTTGCCGGAACTTGTCAGCATTTGCTATCTATAAATTTTTACACTATTTGGCAGAGAACCAATCTTTATGATGGCCTAAATATAGTTTATAAGTCAATTTTGATCTGCAATTTTTTTTTTTTATACACGAAAATAATTATAATTCAAATGAATATGTAGTTCCGAAACAGCGTAAAATTTTGTACAGCAATGCTTATTATTGCTGGATACTTTTTCTCTAAATAAAAATGTATTTTTTTAGTATTTGTACATATCGTTTATCACAATTTTAATCATTCTGGAAATCAATTTAGTTCAAGTTGTTTCGAAATAGAAACTATTTCGGTTCCAAAAACAAAAGTCCTATGAAAAGAGAAAACATTTTTTATAGCTTTTTAAAATCTTTAAAAAAAACACATCAAATTCTTTTATGATTTTTTTCAATTTTATAAAAATATTTTGAAAAAAATAAAATTTTTATTTTGTATTTTTCAACTACTCATATTTAGGGAAAATAAGTAGTTTCAAACATTTTTTTTTTTTTTTTTTTTTTTTTTTTTATGGTTTTTCAAATGAAAGTCCATTTTCGTATAAAACTTGCCGAAAAGAAAGTAAGACCAAATGATTGTTACAAAGTTCACAACACTACAATGTATTAAAAAGTAGACAAAAGACGCTTTAAACAAATCGTGATTTTTTTTTATATTAGTAGCCGATTATTTTCAAAATTATTTGAAGTTGTTAGAGGTCACATAAGGCCCGCTGTGCGTGAGTTTGACAACCTCGGTTTAGAGAAAGCTACCAATGTACTAATATCATCATTATGTAGGTAATGTATAAAACTAATATATTAGAGAAAGAAATTGTATTGATTGATTTTAAAATATTTTTTTCTATACTTTATTCCTCATACATACATACATAATCCATCCTCTTCTACCTCTTTTGCAGTGAAGAGGCCTTGCAGAGCTTCTTCCACTCCACCCCCCGATCCTCAGCAAGCTCTCTTCTCCTTCTCCAGTCCATCTCTCTAACCCTAAAACCTTCTCTAATATCCTCCTCCCAGGTTCTTCTAGGACGACCGCGACTTCAATGCCCTACCACTCTTGCATCATATACTCGTCTGGCCACTCTATCACTGGCCATCCTTGTAACGTGCTTATTAAGCCATCGTAACTGATTGGCTCCGATTTGCTCCACTGCAAGTTCCACATCCAGATTCTTTCGGAAAAGGCATTTCTAATTTTGTCCCTCCTTGTCTTTCCCAGCACTTTTCTAAGGTTTCGCATCTCCATCGCTTGGAGCTGGCTTTTTAGCCTTGTCGTTAGCTGGAATAGGTTAAAATTGGTAGGAACACTGTCTTGTTATTTTTAACTGCATTAAAGAAACTACCTATAGCCCCAATGCTTTCTCTTATTTCCTCTTCTATTTTTCCATATTCATTTAAATGAGCTCCCAAGTATTTAAAACTTTTTACCTGTTCCATAATTGTTCCTTTAACATTTATTTGTAATGTATCCCCTGCTCCGCCGATCACCATTACTTATGATTTTTCCACATTTACTTTTCGTTTTTTTCTTTTCCAGTTCTTCAACCAGGATGTTAATGTCGGCCTGAAGACTTCTCTCACTATCTGCTGCCACGAGCGAGTAAGTAGTGTGCATTAGCAAGAACACTTATTGCTACTCTCTGTAGGTTCCTAAACCCTATAAGTAGCCTTCTCATCCTCTTACTACAGTTCTTTAAAATTTCATCCAAAATAAATAGTGAGGGACTTAGGATACATCCCTGCTTTACGCCCTACGTGGTGATAAATTCCTCATTATATTCTTAGAAACTTATTCTAAGAAACATCATATATCTAGAGAAAGGAAATGACATTAGTGAACCATTTGTTCAAGCCAACGAATCAATTCAATTATTTGGGACCTCTGCTCTGGAAAAAAAAAAAAATCAAAATATAGTAGAAAAAGAAGCAACAGTTGCTGGAAACAGATGCCATTTCACTCTCTAGTTGTCATTGAATTCCAGGAGGTTAACGAACATAGTTAAAATACTTATTTACAGAATAATTAAAAAAAGAAATGAGAAACCTAGATGCTCAAGAAAGAAAGCAAGCAAGGGATGAAAGATGAAAAGATGAAAGAGAATTTGTGGGAGAGGAAAGTACACTTGAGAGGATACTTGATACTTTATTAAAATAAGTTTATTATTGCGTCTCCACAACAAATATATATAAATATATATATATATGGCGAGCAACAACAGTAAAAAAACCACCAACACTTTACAGAAACAAGCTGCAACTAGCACGGAACACACATAGAATTAACAAAAGAAGTCCTAATAGGCAAAAACATAAATCGTTTTCATTGGAGGTATACACATATACATATAAACAAAAATTAAAGGTAAGTTAGCTCTCTGATCACAGTTTGAAAATAATGTTCTGATATTATTCTAAATTAGTATGTGTTGTAAGATATTGTACCTTGTTCATAGGAAAACAATAACTCTGCAACTCAGCCAAATTGTAAAACATAGAATAATAAATATAAAATAATGAGATGTTTGTACGGCAAAGGCCAGAGGATTTTTTAAAGAAAAAGAATTCTTTGTTGCTCTACGTTTCGGGTACCATTGGTGCCCTTCTTCAGGAGCTCTGTAAAAATTTATTGGAGAAAATACATTATTGAACAGTATAATAGTTATGAAAAAGTGCATAGATTTATAAAAAAAAAAAAAATTGAATTAAATAAATATTAACAGAATAAATTATAAAACAGAAGTGACAGTAAATTAAATAAAAGGATATTAACAATAAGATAAAATAAGACAGATGAGGATACCTTTAGGGTAGGAGAGGAGAGAACGTTGAGATCATTGAGTCTGGAATGAAGGGAGAGTGTTTTTTAATTTAAAAATCTGTTAATAAGTGGGAGGGATAAGACAAATGTTTGTAGCGAGGCGTGGCAATTTCAAATTTGGAAGAATAAATTACTGGCGAGTATCTTTTTATAGGGTTAGAAAAATATTGTTGTAAGTTGAAGTTATGATTTCTTCGTCTTTTTTAAAATTGTTAGAATTCGGATGAAGGTGAATTTGTAAGGATTTGGATTGTTCTTCCAAATTTGAAATTGCTGCGCCTCACTACAAACATTTGTCTTATCCCTCCCAACTTTTAACAGTTCTTTAATTTTTTTAAAAATACTCTCTCTTCATTTCAATCTTAACGTTCTCAATGTTCACTCCTCTTCTACCCTAAAAGGAGTTTCTTTTTTTGTTAAAAAATCTATGCAATTTTTCATAACTACTATGCCGTACAATAACGTATTTTCTCCAATAAATTTTTACAGAGCTCCCGAAAAAGAGCACCAATGGTACCCGAAACATAGAGCAACAAAGAATTCTTTTTCTTTAAAAAAAACCCTCTGGCCATAGCCGTACAAACATCTCACTGTAATTTTAAGGCCTGACGATTCGCATACTATTTTAAGTGTTGCGACGTCTTGCCAGATTGTGTCTGTATTGGTAACTTTCGCGCGCGCTTGCGTCGTCCGGCAGACATCCTGTTTCTCCCCTTTTTAATTCTCTCCCACCAATTCTCTGGCGCGTTCGCGCCTTCTCTCGCGTCTCCGGATGTTGGTTTCCCCTCCACATCCACCCCGTTTTTCCTGGTAATTCATCCCTTTTCTTCACTTGTGGTTTGGCTCGCTTCACGTGCGTAAATGAGTATTTGTTCTCTGCGTCATCATTTACTGCTTCATCATCAAATTTCACCGCCTCCACGGGTGTATTGCGTTTACAACACAGGTCTTTCATCTCTGCCTCCAACCAGCTTCCGAGAGGTCTTATTCGCATTAACGAACGCACGCTTCCGTACCGCTTCCTTCACCAATTACCTTTCTCGCAACTTCCTTTCATACACACCCATACACGAACATATTTACACATATACACAGCCTCCTTTATACCCTTTTACACTTCCTAGCGTCTTTCACAGCTTCTCCGTTTCAACATACGCTTCTCATTCATCATAACCGCATCTTGAAGGTAAGCCAATTGAAACTTATTGCCTTGTTAATTTTCATAACTGTCCCTCTAACGCTTCCGAGTTTACGCCTACGCGTGAACAATAAGAAAATACATAACATTTTAAAAATCCATGGCATATAAAAATTGGTTCTTTGCGAAAGGTGTCTTAGAACTGACATAATGGCTATGCCACCATTACAGCAAGCCAATAGAAAGAAAAAAAAAAAAAGACGAGCAGCTTAGGCTCTGGAGAAAAGAACTACCGCACAAGATAACTGACTACAAATAGTAATACGACTTTTTGTAATAAATGTTAGAATATGAGGCAGTAACAAAAAAGTGTTATAAAGATTAAAAAAAGAAAAAAAATATAATTTGGTCAACATGAAGA
Source organism: Triatoma infestans (assembly GCA_011037195.1). NCBI lineage: Eukaryota > Metazoa > Arthropoda > Insecta > Hemiptera > Reduviidae > Triatoma > Triatoma infestans. Next base: position 30,044 of record JAAEAF010005729.1, on the reverse strand, counting down.
TGGTCAAAAAAGGCCTGAAACGTCGTAAGAAAATAAAGAGGATAAATTGGCGACTACATACGCTTAAATTATTCCAAAAGACCAATATACAAATTGTGGGGGGGGGGGGGTCAAGTGCCAACCTACCAACCAAAGCTAGATAAAGAACGATTACATCGTAGAGAGCCAATAATGAACAATTACATTTAAATTTTAACGACCCAGATTCCTCCAGAACCAACTGCAAACAATATTTTTCTTCAGAAAATGTTTCAAATAAAAGTGATAAGTTTCTATCTAACCAGAAGCATTCTAAGTTTAAAGAAAATCGTTGTAACCGTTTTTGAGAAAATTTCAAAAAAACCTATTCGATAAAATCGTAATTTCCTTTAACTGATATTCTTCAAATGTGGAATTCTACCAAATTCTTCTATTAATATATTAATTTTATATAGATAGTAAAACTATTTATTATACATAAGTGGTACTTTAGAGGAAAGCATATCGCTAATTTTCCCAGGAAAATGTAGCAAATAGATGTGTAGATAGTACACGAAGTTTAAAAAAAAGAAAAAAAAAACTGTTGGAGCCATTTTCAAGAAAATCACAAAAAAAAAAAATGAAAATAATATTCAATAAAGTCGCCCATCCGGTTGATATATTTTGCCCGAAATCTTTGTGTTTGATGCGATTCGTAGTGACTAAATGGAATGCTAAGTTTGAGCTTCCTGTGACTTTTAATTTTTTGGGAAATTCTGATAAAACACTCGCTAAATTTTTTTTTTTTTTCTCTCTATTCAGGAGACCCTAAAACATACGAGAGTTATTCAATAAGTCGCTGAGCTCAGAAACAGTATAGTTTCAGTGTGTCAAGTTGGCATCCCTCGTACTTAGTTCGAGAATATTTGATAAACATAACCTCAAATGTATTCAGTTAACAATGGCGAGTCCGCTTGAGGATTTCACTTCGGAAGAACAACGAAGTTCAGTGATTAGATTTTTCACTTGCAGAAGATTATCAAAGGTTGTGAAATTCCACGAAAGAATGTTGAAAGTGTATGAACCGTGTAAGAATTGTTTAAACCGTTCGAACAATTTACAAATGGTTAGAACAGTTTAAAAGTGGTGGTGATATATTTCTGTTTGAAAACTCTATTATTTAGAAAATCTGGCACGATCGCAATACTTCCTGTTACTAAGTGTAAGTGAAAGTAATGAATTTTCCTGGAAAAATTGTTTAACTAGAAGTAATAAGCATTCTGTGTAATATATATTCAAAGAGAGGGATCCACAGCCGAGAGAGAGAGAGAGAGAGAGAGACAAAAATGACAGGTCCAATCTCTCAGACTAGAGTGGGAGAAACTGCTTAAATACAGCGACGGGAGAGATACGAGTGATATAGCAGAGTTTACTCGGCAGTCACAACTTGTCATCTACCTTACTCTTTACCTCTTTATCATTCTCTATTTTTTAAATGTAAAGTGCAGACAGTCAGTGTCACTTTTTCATTATACAGTATTTAGCCATATCTAAGTTTATTAATCTGAATCAAACCATTTTCTCTCCTTCATATACCCATTATATATGCAAAGTTTAATGGAAATTGTTGAATTCATTTTCGAGAAAAAATTGAAAAGAATGAAAAAATGGACTTCCTAAATATATAGAATTTTAACTAAATCCTTCGTGATAGATAGGGATAGCGATGCCGTGATGGAATATGTACTGGGAGCTCCCTGCAACTTATCCTTTTTAAGATATTTAATACACTTACCCATACCTCAAATATATTTTATAGAGAACATCTACTAGAATATATTTATTTTTTTCGTATCAGAATCGAGGACCTTCAACATTTATTTTCTGTGGAAACTCAATTTCGTAATTTGACTCGATCGCAATATCAACAGAAATGAAAAAAGTAAAAAAAAAAGAAAAAATATAGTCGTATTTGCATATTAAGAACTTCTTTTAAATTGCAAACTAATTCCCTTTACAAAATGATAACAAGATTAATTAAAGTAAATTTAATCTCACCATAATTTGATTATTTTAATTTGATGGGAATAAATATTTTAAAACATTCTTCATTTAAATACCATTTTGATATAATTTTTTATATACATACATACATACATACATACATACACATTTCAGTTTAGAGAGTATAATTTCTAGTGTAAATTTGTTAAAGGAGAGAATATACTAAAAAAAAGGAGGAGAGAATGAGATAGCGGAGAATGGAAAGATCAATAGGGAGGGTGTTAAGGATGCGCAATCACCAGCACATGTTTTCTATCCAGTATTATTTTAACTTAATGAAAAATACCATAATCTGAAAACTTGCACGATTACATTTGTATGGAAAGAAAAATTGATAAAATTTGATATTTATTTTTGAGGTAAGAAATATTTATTATAAATAATATAAAATAAATAAATAAATAAAAATCAGCAATAAAGGTTATATAATTTGATATATCTAGAGAAAAGGTCTTTTTAATTCAATGAGATTAATATTGCGAGAAGAGGTGTGCCCCTCCCCATGGACGAGTACATAGTCCCTAACCCATACCACTAATACCACCGGTTGCTTTCCAAACCAGCAGGCAGGCAACTTTTCAGCTTCAGGCACGACTCGTAATTTGTTGTTTCACCTTCAACCTGGTTTACATTCTCTCTATCTAACATACATTCCACAGATTTAAGTCTTTCCAAGTACATTACATTAGTATAAAATAAAAAGCGATTTTTTATTTTTTTTATGTTTATTTTTTATGTTTTATGATATTTTATATTTTTAAAGATTGTATAAGACACAAATGAACGGACCAGTTAGTTCAAGTATTTAAACATTCCATTAATATAATGACAAAAATTAATCATGTAAATGTAGAAATAATAATTAGATATATATATATATCTGGTATTTTATCCGTCGTAGCATGCATATTTATTTTGTTCCTGACCGGTTTCGGATTTTCATCCATCGTCAGGAGTAAATCTATCCATTTCGTGAGAGAGTTCACTTCAAACGCAATGTTTTCGTTTCACTGGACACTTGTGGCTTGTATGTGCGGGAGGTTATAAGGTCATGGTTACTATTTGTGTGAGTTTAATAACAAAATGAAATTATTATAAATTATAATTAGACATGAGAAAGTAGTGTATGCTACTTTTTTTATACTATTTTCTAATGTCTAATCATAATTTATAATAATTCCATTTTGTCTTTAAACACATACACATAGCAAACAATCTCTCGTACATACAAACCAACAAGTGTCGAGTGAAACAAAAACATTGCGTTTGAAGTGAACTCTCAGCAGGAAATGGATAGATTTACTCTGACGATGGATGAAAATCCGAAACCGGTCAGGAACAAAATAAATATGCATGCTACGACGGATAAAATACCACATGTTATCCAGCATTGTGGACCCGTCCACATGTCAACGCTTAAACCACAATCCATCCATCGTTTACCATCCACGTTTAAGACGTTTCAAGAACAATCGTCTTTTCTCCCGGAGCTTTCTCAGAACACTGCCGGCCTCAGTGTCGGTTATGCCAACAAAACTACCCGTTACCGGCCAGTAAGCTGATGAAGCTCTTAGGTTATCTAAACGCAACACTGTCTGACCTCGAATTCGAGGGTTCCGCACTTAACGATTAATTCCACTACCCATATCAATGTTATTCATAATGATTTAAACGTTCACATAATGACGGACTTAGATTATTCTACAATTCAAAATGAGATGTAGGACTCTCGGATTTTTTATTCCTACATTTCTGCTTTACAGAATTTATTTCGCAACATACCAGTGGTCTCCGTTTAGTGCTATTTCTCTGTCATCCATTTGTATTTGGAAATCTCGAAGATGACAGATTTTGGCATTCTGTTATTTGCGTTTACTTGACTTTCGTTCCATGTCTATTTTAACCTTATAAGAAATGTTTTCTGAAATATGTAGATAATTTACTTATCCTATTTTTAAAGCATTATTGTATATTGTACCTTAATTTATGGGATTCTCCAGGATTTGAAACTTGCCTTATCTACAGGCCCTGGATATATAGGCAAATTCTAATAACATGATATTTCAAAACGGTATTTAATTGTTCACTTTCTCAACTTAACAACTTGCTGACAGATTAAGATATTGCGGTCTTACCTAAAGCTGATTGAGGAGGCTACCAACACGAATGCGGTTCTTGACAGGAGGTTGGGATGAAAACAAAACGCAAAAATAAACTTAGCGATCAGAGTGGCACTCATTTAAAGCCTAAGAAATCTTCTGGAAAAAAAAAACGATGTAATTAAATTCCCTCTTTACATTTTCTACTCAACAATTGTTCTTCTTCTGGTGCACGACTGATTGACCACTGCTGGTTTATATATTTGCGTGAATTTGTAATATACTACAAGTTTCGATTCCAGTACTGGTCTTGGATTTTATATAGTATAAATTTATGAATGATAATAAAGCACTCGTTTGGAAGAAGTAGTCTAGCCACACAGATTTGGCATTTTGCAGGTAATCTAAACTAAACTATTCGAACACTTTCACATACTTTGAATACCATATTCACACAATACAGATAGCCGTGCAGAGGTAATTAATGTGTACAACTATTTAGGATTCAGTGTGCGGCCACATGCAAACTCATAACTCAACATACTCAGTCAGCACGTTTTACAATTCACAGATTATCATGTTTTACGCACTAACATTAGCACTGTCTAATAAAGCTGTAGTAGATTTCAGTTTTTTTCAACTTCTCTCCATAGTAAACAAATACATCTATGTTAGCTACCCTTCTCAACCTATGAGATCTGGGGACTAATTTTTGAGACTTGCATAAGAATATTGTATGCAACATAATGAGTTTAGAAATAATGTGACTTTATCAATAAAGTGGAGATCCCGAGTTCAAGCTCAGCAGTGCTGTTCTTTGATTTCTCTTCCTAGGAGCCTCTACACCTACTGTCCATTGATGGACAATGTTGTCTGTATGGCAGTGCACTGGGAGGGCTCCAGACGCTAATGACCATAGATGTTGACGCGCCTTAAAAAAAAAATTAAATGGAAAAATGTATTTTCCGAATAAATGACTTTAAGGACATTAAAAAAAACATTACTTACATAATTTAAATGAAAGGATCCTTTGGAGGACCCTAAATTTATGATTAACTCAAAGCAACTATCTTAAGTAAAACTTAGGATTCTTTTTTTATAAATTTTAGTGCGAATTCAATTTGGCTTACATTTCCTAAATACAAAAAAACCTTAAAAAAGACAAATAACACGATATTATCAATTCGCATTCAACCAACAAACCGGATCTTAACAACTCAAAGACTAAGCTTTAATAATCAGTGGGTACAGTAGGGTTATGTGCTAAAAAACATTGAATACCGCTGAGATGTTAAGCTTCGAAACTTACATAGGCAGTATCTGGGTGGCTAATTAAGAACTATCGCTCACCGATATCATTCCCTTACTTACAGAAATTTGTCGGGTTAATTATCCAGAAAAAGCAGTTTATTCTATATTATTAAACGTTTTAATTTATTCCATGAAAATTATAATAGACCAATTTATTATTATAATAATATTGAGGGAATAATAAGAATTCTATTGTAGGAACTTTATTTTATAGCCTCGTTTTATAACCCATTTTAATTAACTAACAACTAGTAAGCTTAAATTATGTTGTTTTCCACGGACTTTGTCAGAGGGGTCACTATAAAAACTTTTTTAATCAATCAAAGTTTATTTTAAAAAAAAATAAAAGTATTACTCTCTCTTAGTTTTACAATTTTTAAACCTTGTGAACACCTTATTTTAAGGAAGATATAAAGTAGGTATATTTCATCAATTTCAAAGGCACTTTTTTGACCAAAGAGGCCAATATTCGCTGCTGATCGTTTTAAATTTTGTTAGCTGGTTTCTTGAATTATGCTATAAAGTGAAATATTAAATTAAAAACATGAGATTCGCATAGCAGATTGTACAGATACGTCTTTATTCTATGGGTTTTTCTTAGATTATCTCTTGCCTGTTGAATTAAGCTTACAAGTCTAGAAAAAAACTTCTAAGAAGCTTAAATGCGCTGAGTTTTCTTCTCTGATTAGAACAATATATGACAATTCCTTTTCTTCTGGCAAAGCCGAACAAAGATTACCTCCTACCGGTCTATGAAATGCATATTTCCTTGGAGCTTGTTGTAGTTTGCAAATAGGCCTACAATAATCTAGGCACCCAGCAACAGTACTGCTGGGGAAACTAGACAAGTAGTGCTGTCAATTTTTTTAGTTTATTTCTGACCTATACAGAGATGAACTATGGAGTACAAAAAAACCTTCCAACTTCTCGTCGTATGCAGCAAACCCCAATCCAAAATAATCTACCGTGATCACTGATGCTACATCCTATTACGTTTCCAGTCTCACCTTACACAATGACTTAAATGTTTCTAATGTCATCGATCTGGTCAAAACTCAATATAAAATATTCTACTCTAATCTATTTTCCCATAACAATCCAGTAACCAGAATACTCCCGGCAAAATTAAGGCTTCGCCTGAAGCGCAAGTGGTAATCTAGTGAAAAAATTATTGAAATTTCAAACTTAAGAAGATCACCAATGAAGAATGTTTACTTTAACCAGTAGACCTTGGTTTCTAACCTTGGCCAATTGGGTTACAACCACACTTTGATTCTACATTGTAAAGCCTTGTTTTATTGGATTTTAGGTATTTGTATACCATAAAAGGATATATCTTTTCTTTTTTTTTCTTTCATTTTTTTAATAAGACCTTGAAACATCACTTACAAGCAAAGCGATCCGCCGTATGGTTTCATTTATGCCCAGAAGGCTCGGAAAACCAAGGAAGAAATATTGTTTGGAATCGAAGAGGAAATCCGGCATTCGTATTTGATCTTCAAATTTGCCTTTTCATGCAAATAAAAGTTTTGGATTTCCCACATTTCGATGAAATGTTTTTCTTTTTTGTGCAAATGAATATGTTTTGTGTGGGTGCGCCTTTTTTTGCGGACAAAATCACGCAAAAAAAAAAACGAAAAACTTAACAATGTTGAGCTAATATGCTACTTTAAATTAGTATACTTAACTAAACAGGGGATATAAAATATTTCAGGGAGAGGATCCAAAAAGATATGTACTATTTGTAATCTAAATGTTTTAGAAGATCTCTACCACATGGTTGTTCAATGCCCTACAAACTGTGCTCTCAGAAACTATTATATATACCCTATGCACATAATACAACAACTGATAAATTCCCTAAATAAATTTAACAATCTATTTACTCGGCTACCTGGAAACCTGAGATCATTTTTAATTAACGAGTAACTATATAACCTATTTTTTTTTTCAAATTGAAAAAATAAGTTTGTAAAAATTTAAAATACCTTTAAATAATGTAAAAATTTAAAATAACCTACAAAAAATCTGGATTAAATAGTATAGAATTCGGTTAAAATTTAGTAATTAATTATGTTAAAATTATGAAGTATAATGGGTTTGATGAAGGAGAGAAATGGTTCGTTTTGAATGAACAAACTAGATATGGCTGAACACTGTATTCGTAATGTTAAAATGACACTGACTGCCTGGACTTTACACTAAAATGGTAGAGTATAGTAGAGCGATAAAGGGTAAGGAAATGACACGTTGTGACTGGAGAGTGAACTCTGTTGTATATCTTTCCCGTCGCTGTATTTATGCAGTTTTTCCCATTCTAGTCCGAGAGAGTGGTCCTGTCATTTTTGTGTCTTGGTAAAAATACCAAGCTCAGAGAAATTTATCAGTTCGAACAAATGAGAATTACTTCGAGAAAATTTGAGGCTTTTTATACAAACTCAAGGGTGCACAAAACATTTATTGCAAAAAATTTTGTTACACGTAACTCTAAGATGAATTTAAAATATTTTATACTTAGCAATGTCTAAGATAGACATAAAACAGTTTAAGAGATTCATACATTTGTGCTAGTAAATTAGAAAAAAAAAGTGTTGAAGTAGAATGAAACATTCTAATATCTTAATTAAATTAAAGGAAGAATAGAAAGTGGGTGAAGAAAATTAATTACTAGATAAGTTTGGTTCAAGCAAAGTGAAATAAAAAAAACTTTACAATGGAAATTAGGAGACTGAATGATAGTTTGTCCAACTAGGAGAACACTGATGTGATTTAGAAAAAGAGTTAAGATAAAAAACAAGTTAAAAACTATGTCAAATATGTTTTGAAGAAATAATACGAAAGAAGTTAGTTCTTTCATAGTTTATAAATTCTTTTAAATATAAGAGCTTTTATGAAAAACTTTTGCAAAGATTTGAAGCATAAAAAAATTGAAAACTGTAGAAGGTAAGAAGTTTTAGTAAGAAAAGTAGATATAAATTAAATCTCTAAATCACTAATTAGATTACGGAAAAGTAAAAGAATTTGGCTTGTTTAAAAAGCCGGTCCTCTTTCAGCGCATTAATATATCAGACTATTTCTACTATCATGACGCCAGAAAGCCTGCCCAATCACGGATATTATATAAGAAGTGTTGAAAAGGCTGTGAGAAAAAGGAAGAAGCTTGGCTGGACTTGATCCGGGATATCCGTATTGGATGCCAACCCCCATAATTCCTCTTTCTCACCAATAACATCTTTTTTTCTATTTCCTTCCTTTCTTTGTTCCAGCTGCTATATATCGCTCATATCCTATCTTTATTTAGTTTGACGTATTGATCTCGAAGCTAGCTAATGTTAATAGCTTATTAGCTGCGAATTATTTGTAATATATAATTTTTTTTTTTAGGGTAATTAAAAAGTAACTGCAATGCAGTTGTGACTAAATATAAATTAATTATTAATTTTGTTGCTGGAGAGAATGCTTGTTTTGGTGAGGGGGGGAATAAATTGTTTACAGTCTAATTATCATTTAAATCATATTCTGAAATTTATTTACATTTTTGTTTAAACTCACAGTATATACATAGGATGAAATACACCGGCTGGAATATAAGTTATAGTTTATATATATATATATATATATATAAAACTTTGTTTAATTTTGAATTTTATCATTAATTATTTAGCATACACAAATAATGATCATTAATTCCAGGACTGATATACTTTGGCCATTGGTAGACTCTAAGTATAATCGTAATTTATCCGGTGAATCTCTCCCATTGATGCATTGAATGTGAAATAGATATTTTTTCCAGTTTCAAAACAATTTTTTTTTTTTTTTACAGTTTCAGCTCACCAAGAGCTTTACACATAGATATCAGTGGTAAAATATGTTCTTCATAAATGTTGATAAAGTCGCCGTTTCTAGATGGAATAGGTTGGTCTATGTGGCAGTGGGACGTTGACGATAGTGTGTGAAGCGTATGGAAGAAGTTGTTTGTTAATTTAATCGTGTATTGTGTGTGAATATGTGTAATGTATAGATCTTTGTGTGTTCCTGGTGAACTGTAGTGGAAGAACGAAATAGAAAAAATAATAGTTTTGTGAAAATTAGATAGTTAAATAGTGTTAAATAGTACTACAATATAGGTCATTGCTATTAGGGAAACAAAGGCACAAAAATCCATTAAATTAATACAATGCCACTTGGCCAACTGTTTTGTAAGAGAAGGCATTCTTTCGGACAGTCTGCATTCTGCTTTCAAAGCCAGAACACTTGCTTCAGGAATCGCTCGCTCAAACTCTGTGCCTGTGATAGAGATTTGCCTTTATTCTAGATAAACATCATTTTATTAAGATACAGTTTATTAAAATATTGTAATGTACTTAAAATTGCTTAGAGAATAAAATATTTATTTTAAAAACAGTGGTGCTCTCTTGATTATTTCTTAATACTTTTATCTTTATCTCAAACATGCATACAAGCCCCTTTACTAAACCGCTCGTGCTACTACAAACATACAACACAACAACACACCAATTACATTTCAGAACCAAGGGACACTTAAAGCAATTCGGAAGTACTTTATTTTGAAATGTCTATAGTCGTTTCGTCAGTGTGTTCTGTGTTGCTGGTTGTTATCCAGATTGTGCAGACGTATGTCAATAGAGGAGCGTCTTGTAAAGAAGTGCTGTACTCAGTGTTGCTGTTAATAAGTACTGTTTCAGTCGGCTGTATGCCTGTTGTAATTTGTTGTTTTATATATAAAGTCTCAAGGTGAGTCTTGTGTCAAGGATTACACCTTGGTACTCCTTGGTCTTTCGGTATCCAAAATACTTCTTGGTTGTTTAATTTTAATCGCCGAAGGCACTAATTTCCAAAATCTAAATTATACATTATGATATTTTTTAAATTGTAATATTTTTGTTTTATTTTAATTTATAACAAATAGATTAATGATACTTAGAAGTTTATTAAATTTATGGCCTGGCTCTAAAATATGTTAAACGCTTTAGTTTAATCTGATAGTGAGCATCATTTCAAAAATTTTAATGTGTCCGTTGTTTTTAATAAATTTTCATTTAAATTGTTCAACTCTGTTTTTTTCCTATTTATTTCAATGTATACTTATTTTATTTTTGTTTTATTTTCTTCTCTTGCCTTATTATCTGCACTGCCTGATCCATGAATCTAAAAGGGAATTGCCTATTTTTATGGAAATGAGTATTCTGTTATTGTAGATAGCAAACTTCTCTTAGCATTAACTTCTACTACCCAAATGAAAACCAATAATGTAGATGATTGGAAATGAAATTAAAATTACTGATGGGACAGATATAATTTATTATGTAAGAAATAATCAATTTTATTTCACTTGCTTCCAATGAATAAAATTACTTTATTTCCCCTCCCCTCTAATAAAATGTAGTAACTGATAATTCTGACCTATTTTAACGTAGTCTATTTCAAACATTTTTTATTTATATATTATTCCATATCACAATCATTGCTATTTGTTGATTACTGATTTTTTATTGATTGTATTTTACTGAATGATTAATGAATGCCTAACGTTTTCTCTTCCTTTCCATTCAGTTCAAATGAAGAAATTTTTTTTACTGTATACTTTCATATTATTTCAACTTTATGAGGTATGTTATACTTGAATTAATCTTTTTATTAAACTTATAAATCTTAAACTATATAAATCGTAAATCGCCGGTTTCAGTAAAATTTATTTTCGGATAAAAAAAACGCCAGACTTTTTATTATTATTTTTCTCACTGCCATAATGAAAAAATATTGTATTCGTGACAGATTTTTTTGGAAAATGAGTTATCTCCGGAAATTTAAAGTCTTCTGAATTTAAAAAAAATTCTTACAGCAGAAAGTTGTTATAAGAGAATGCAAAAAAAAATTCTAATAAAGACAAAATTAAACTGTCCATCCTGATATTATTTATTAATTTATAAATTGACTTGATGTATATTTATATGTGTACATATGGACCAACCCATCTGCCATGACTGATAGTGAATACTTAAACGCACTCAATTGAAATTTATAGACATTTGAATTTCATTTATGAATATTCATTGTTTTGAATTATAATTATTCAGTAGAAATGTTGAGCACTTCCTCTTCCTGGCATAATTATATTATATGATAATAAAAAATCCCTGCGCTCTAAATTTATGTTCGGAAAAATAAGTAAAATTTGAACTTAATAGAAAGTTTTATCATTTTATATAGAATTTTATGAACATAAAGTAAGAGAAAGTCATGTGAGTGTTTCACAACAGATTTTTTATTTTCTCTTACTCCTTAGTAAGAGAAAGTATTGCGATCGTACTAGATTTTTGAAATGGAGGTTTTACCGGAAATACTTTTCTTTCAATCGGTCTCTTGAATATGAAAAAAAATCTGGTGTGATATACTCACACATGCAATGGCAAGAGGGAGAATTAAGAGAGAGAAGACAGACCCTCTCTGGTACTCTCTGACTTAAGCAGGCTAGAGTGGGAGAACCTGTATATAAGCCAGTGAGGATCTATCTAGAGGATATCTATTTATCAGATTCAACCATACATCGCATCGTGTCATATCTCTAACTCCCACCTTTTATTCTATCAGTCCAGTGCAGCGTGTAAACTTATAGCTACATTATAACCGTGTCTTCATATCTCGTTTAATTAATCAAACCTAATTTTTCTCCTCAACAACTCCATTATACATAACTTTGTAAGATTTTTCATTATACACACAGATCATTTTCTAAAAACCACTTATTTGGGCTCCGCCAATGGGCAATCTATATATTGCCAGCCCCAGTTTCTAATAATAATAATAATAATCTTTATTTATCTTCATTTCTACATACACTTGTATGAACAAGACATGTCAATACATTAAACAATCTAATAAACTTTTTTACAAAGCAAGTCTATGTAAGAAAATCATCCAAATCATATATTACTCTATCTAGGAGCATAGTTTTTTAGTTTAGATTTAAACAATTTCATTGTTGGTGAAGATGAAATTTCATTCGGAAGTGCATTAAATATTTTCCTTCCCATAAATAAATAAGAAGATGTGAAAAATGAGTGGTTTGCTTGAGGAAAAGGAAAGTGGTCACGGTTCCGAGTATTATATTTATTGGTTGAAGGTGTTGTAATTATTTCTAATTTTGTAGAACCATGAACAGATGGAAAAGATAAAAGAGCTGGAATTTGTGATTACAGAAACAATAAGTAGTTATGAGCATATATAACACCAACAAAAAGGGATCTGGGTGTTTCGGCAGAGCTGGAAAAAGAACAGAGACATTTCCGTGTAGCCTGCTTTCATTTTGTGGTCAGCGACCAGCGGTTTCGGGCGTTGTGTAACTCCGAGTGTGTAAACTGACTTGTCTGTGCAAGTCTGTGTCGTCACACTGCTGAAAACGCATCCTGAAGTATGGGCGAACGCCCGAAACCGGTCGATGACCACAAAATGGAGCAGGCTACCACGGAAAATGTCTCTGTTAAAAGGGATCTCTTTATCGATATGAAGCTCTATTAGCTGATCATAACATAATATTGGAAGTCGAATTTTTGGGGGGGGGGGCATGGAAAGTAGTTTTAACCACCTACTCAACAGGCACATGAAATTTCTTAGTTTAAGGAAAGGTTTTGCTAGTTTTTAACCGGACATAACAATCAGTTGTTGAACGATAGAGATGGTCATGTAACATTCGGGATAATACAATCAAATATTCTATAGAATCAGATCGCCGCTAAAATTCTCAGTTTTATCTTTACGAAAACTAATGTAAAGGAAAGGTGAACAATATAAGAATACTTACCTCACATTCCCAGTATCAAATATTTTTGCTTACTTAGTTTTTTGCTTACAAAGTTGTTTTATTTGCTTACTTGAACTAAGATTTTAAGCTGACATTTTTGTCTAACTTTTTTTTAAAATTTTTATTGTATTCATTTATTTTATGTGGAGAATAATTTAATTTATCCACCATAATCAAAATTTTACCCCCATTACGACTGGTCTAATAAATACCAAACTAAAATTACTTATAATAATCTAGCGTACATTTTTCAGCCAAAAGAGGTATGTACTGTTTATAATCTAAATGTTTTAGAAGATCTCTACCACATGGTTGTTCAATGCCCTACAAACTGTGCTCTCAGAAACTATTATATATACCCTATGCACATAATATAACAACTGATAAATTCCCTAAATAAATTTAACAATCTATTAAATCGGCTACCTGAAAAACTGAGATCATTTTTAATTAACGAGTAACTACATAACCTATTTTTTTTTTTTAAATTGAGAAAATAAGTTTGTAAAAATTTAAAATGACTTAAAATAATGTAAAAATTTAAAATAACTTTAAATAAATCTTGATTAAATCTAAAACTATAAAACTAAGAAATTAATTAATTAATTATAACGGTTAAAATTAAGAAATTAATTAAGTTAAAATTAGGAAGTATAGTGGGTTTGATGAAGGAGAGAAATGGTTTTGGTTTGAATGATATGGTTGATCACTGTATACGTAATGTTAAAATGACACTGACTGCCTGGACTTTACACTAAAATGGTAGAGCGGTAAAGGGTACGGTAAATGACACGTTGTGACTGGAGAGTGAACTCTGTTGTATATCTATTTCCCGTTGCTGTATTTATGCAGTTTTTCCCATTCTAGTCCGAGAGAGTGGTCCTGTCATTTTTGTCTCTCTTTCTCTGCTATGGATCCTCTCTTTGGATCCTATTACATCTCTGTTGTATATCTATCTCCCGTCGCTGTATTTATGCAGTTTCTCCCACACTAGTCCGAGAGAGTGGTCCTGTCATTTTTGTCTCTCTTTCTCTGCTATAGATCCTCTCTTTGGATCCTATTACTTGAAAGCAAGATGTTCCACACATTTTATTTTATTTATACTTTTGAAGCAACGAATATTTTTGTCTATTGTAATCGCCAATGTTTTTGTATAATAAAGTTTACTTATTGATCAAGTGTATATCATCCTTTTATTTTTATACCAAACTAATGGTTGCATTTATATTAATGTATTTATTATTTTAGTATTGTAGTTCTACTCTACTCTACCCAGAAACAACACTATTTGTGTGGGGGCTTTCCCCGATGTCACATAAAATAAATAAGTATAATAATATTATATTACTAAGTTTAAATATAGAATAGAATTTGCTTTATTGTTTTACACACTCTAAACACTATTTAAATTTTACCCTATTTAAATAATTACTGACTACGAAAAAAAACAAACTCAATTAGAATGAAAGTTTAAAATTTTGCAATTCAATTTACCTAGATGGCAATCAAATATCATTTGGCCCAGAAATATGAAAGTAAGTTTAAGTTGAAAAAGTAAAAATTTATTACATTGTTTATGATGATAGTTTTGCAAGATCACTAAACTTTAATAATCTGGGAACTGTTTCTAGAAAAAAAAAAAAAAAAGATTCTAAAATAGAACTTTTATAAGTAAGAAATGTTTCATAAATTAAAGGAATTCACTTTGTTTACTTTGTAGAAGATATTTTTTCTTAAATATTTGACCAGACCACTGACGCCAACGCACTCTGACCGGTTTTTCACAATAACAATACGAGTATACTGCTGAAGAAGTATATGGGCGAACAGTTTTCCTTCATAATTTACACACAATCTGTAAACTGCTTCACTTGCCTTCTACTATCTTATCGATCATCCCCACTCCACTGAGCGATGTACCACTTAGATTCATATGCGATTAGAATACATGTAACACTTAGTAATAAACTTGGAAAACAAGAATTCATATTAACCAACTAGAGGCTTTTCTCAAACATCAACCAAAAGAAATAGTAAAATATATTTTTAAGTCAGAATTTTTCCTGGAGGTTCACGAGCGAATACGCACGTGGAACAGCCGCCATGATTGATAGTGAATCCTCAAACAAAACTGTAAATAAAAGAACTCAAATAAAGATACTATTTACTAGCACTTCACAGAAAATCAAAATTACTTATGTATTGATTGCCTGGACATAGGGACTCGAAATATGGGTGGGTCAAGCATTCTAATAACATTCCCTTCAATAGCTAAAGTATCGAAAGACGTCAGCGAATAACTATAACTACATATCTACTCCAATAGAGCTACCCATTATTACTTGTTGCTATTTATTAAAAAGAGACTCTCAGCTCGTTCCAAAAAATTTCATTCTCTTCTGTTTTATCATCCTAATCTACTAATTCATCACAGTTTATCTTTGTCTCTTCCCGGTAACTCCACTCTACATCTGAAGCGGGGCTGGCTATGGGTTTTCCTCGGCTTGGAAGTCATTAATTAAATGATGCATCCGGACAGTCACTATTAAGTGATAATGGTTTTAGGTCTCCTTTTGTCACCCAGTTATAAATCTCTCCAAAGTAAATAAATAATTTATTTGGAAAAATCATCTACTAACGGTAATAAAATAATAATAATAATAAGGGAAGGGAATAGCTAAGTGTTTAGCGTACTGGACTCCCACGCGGAGGACCCGGGTTCGAGTCCAAGTGTGCTACCCTTAGATTTTTTCTTCCTAGAAGCCTCTATAGCTCACTGTCCGGGGCGATGGACAGTGTTGTCTGTAACGAGAGAATACTGTCCGGAGGCCGGCAGTGCACTGAGAAGGCTCCGGGCGTCAATGGCCATAGATGTTGACGCGCCTTAAATTAAAAAAATAATAATAAAATAAAAAGGATCTATGATATCTTTAACTAGAGAGGCCAATTAATTACTATTAATTAATTACAGATCAATTAAGTAAATTTAAATAAAGAAATTCTTCATCCAAAAGGAAATTTTTTTTTTTATATATTTTTTCAGGAAATTGTTCAGTATATGTATTTGAGGTGATTGCCATCCGAAGTCTTCAGAGAGCAATGAAGTGAATTCTGTCGTAACGTACAACACTGTCCATCACCGGACAGTGAGCTGTAGAGGCTCCTAGAACGAGAAAATCTAAGAGCAACAGTCCCGGATTCGGACTTGATACGTCCACATGACACAATCCAGCTCGCTATCACTGAGCTACTTCCGTCTGCTCTAATTAATTTTATTTTGCTGAATTTTCGAAAACCAAAAAGAAATATCTGGTACAAATCAATGAAATGACTTTCTGTTGACAACTTTCTTTTCCATGGTTTTCAAGGTTTAAACAATTCTGGAAGAGGCTCATTGCAATATGGATGAAACGTCGGTTTCTAGCAAACCACTGACACAGTCTCAATCCAAAAATTCAAGTGTTTTTTTCATGAAAATGGCCGCCGAAATCTAAAAGAACACAGAAAGTGGTTTTGTTTATAAAACCTGTTTCCTAACAACGTTTTAACAGTTTCAGCACTTAGAATTTTTATTCTTTTCTTGAACGATATCCCGACAATGCAACATAATAGAAAAATGTTGACAGTATAGAACAAATGGCAGTCTATCTATATTGGTAATATTATCTACATCCAATTTAATGCATGCAAGAAAAACAACTTCTTCTGTATGATCAATTCCTCTTAAATTTTCAAGTATTACATATATACACTTAAACTTTAAAATCTTAATCAAGGGTTATACTAACCAACCACACCTGTATGTGTTGCACTTTGATAAATAATAAATTTGTTAAAATAATTATTTAGCATGAACATTGTTGCATGGCTGGCCAAAATTCTGTGTCAAATGTGTAAACCGTTTGAAAATCAGTCCAGCCGAATTCGCAAATAACGCATTTCGCAAAAACGTGATCCACATCGTGATATAAAATTGCTTATTTTTTATATAGATAAGATAGAAATATAGTTAAACTTTTATCCTTTCCTAATATCCATCGAGATTGGTATGAATTAGCCGGGTCTAATAGGCAGCAACTTGTTCGATGTGGGAATTTTTAGGACGCAAAGAAAAGTCTAGTATGTTACACACACACACTTCTGTCGTAATTGCAATTATAACAATTCTAATTAATAAATTGTTTTTAATCTTGTAGTTTATTAAACGTGTTAGGCTTGCATTACTATAAATAAATGCGGTCGGGATTACATATTTGGTTACCTCTAAGGATTACCGGAGCTTAATTGTGTGGCAACCCTCTATCTCATCAGTTTAGAAAGCTTGTAACAGCAGTTTAAATGTGATCATATATATTTAAATCTCCCAGAATACCTCTAAAATTAAGTTCTTTGTAAAAATATTTCAAATAAACGTGATAAGTTTATATCTGTTCATAAACACACACACAACTACAGACAGGATCGTAATTTTTCTCTTGCCAACACAAAGCGAGATAGGAGTAAGAGAAAGTAAAACTGCTTCTTTCTTCAATACGATAAGATTGTCCTGCTTTTTATCACTATCAGCCCACCCCGCTAGGTGGTAAGCAAGAAAATTCTAGAGAAGGACCAGTTAAGCAAAAAAGTTTGTCAATTATCATAATCTAAAGATATACTCAGAACAGAGTTATTCCTATATACAGGTATAAGAAACTGATAGTAACATTTCATTCTTTGTTAATTATTCCAAAGTTAAAGTGGATAAAAATGCCATGAAAGTCCACAACTTTTTTTACACTTAGGCCTGGTTTATACATAGACTCTGTGTGACGAGGCGGCGGGTGTGTCAGGGTAGAAAGGTATACGTATTTAAACAAGAACCATCCAACCCCTTTCAGACTAGGCTCCCTGTGACTCTTGTGACGGTCAGCGTCTTTCCCTGTTACGAGACTCGGCAGAGTACAACGAGACCCGGCATTCGAAAGACATTAGAAGCGTGTGAGCGTTCAGACTAGTCGCATACTGATCCGACACAATGATGAAATTGGTGGGCATACTGATGACGTGGAGGCATTAACTGATGCAGTCCGCGATCGTCTTTCTTTATGGGTGCGATCTTGATTCATGTAGTGAAGACTGGATCTTCTCTCTTTGACAAGATCGCGGAGTTTCTCAGAAGATGAAAGGGGAAGGTTTAGCTGCACCCTCCCAATGTTTCCGACGAACTGTCATATGCAGTTTCACGGTTGGTCACGAGGCATAGACAGTTGAATGGTAAATGGGCAAGGATGGGTCTGGTGGTGGATGGGAGCTGTAGATGTGGACAGGAGGAGCTAAGTGAGCATGTGTTGTTGGATTGCCCATTGTATTCTGATTTGCGTCAGCACTTGCAGAGCGAGGTTGGGTTCTACGTTGCCTTGGAGAATAATAGTCTGCCCCTGCAGCTCTAAAACAGTGTCGCGTACAGAGGTTTTAGGCGTTTTGCGGAAGAAGCATTTAAAAGGAGAATGGAATGGGTCAATAGGGGCGGATTGGGTAGGTAATTTACAAGATGGAGTGGAAGTAATTTATTGCATGAATGCGGGTTCTAGGCTAGCGATGTAGTTATGACACTTAGTTTTAGGCTAGTTTGTAAGATTAGATATAGGGTTTCTCATACCACCCAGGAATATTGAGTACTGAGGGGCGTAAGAGTGTGAATGGTTGAATGGACGAGCTTAGAGTGAAAGGGTGTAAATAAATTTCAACTGTATTGGATGAATGGAAGATAGATTGGATAGGGATAGGTTAGATTCTTTGTTCCCCCAGAAATATCGAGTACTGGGGGGGACCTATAGATTAGGATTAGCTTGGTTAAGTTCATTTCCATTGTTTCAGGGCGTCACGCTCTGCGTTAGGAGCATCATTTAGGTTAGGGACTTCTATACAGGCGGGTATGCGCGAAAGCCCAGGGACCGCCCACCCAGTGTGCCTTACAAAAAAAAAATGAAAGGGGCATCGGAAAGTAATTAAAAATCTTCTCTGGTTGTTCAAGTAACAGTGAAATCTATTACCTATATGCACCTTTTTCCCGATCCCAAATGACAAAGTGAATCCATAACCGACTTTTACTCTATTTCCTACTTTTTTTTTGCGTTATTTTTTCAGCCGCAACTGTGGTCAGCAACAGAAAAGCACCTATATACTAGAGTTCCAGTATTCTACTAAGAGGAAAATACAAAAGTCTACAATGTTTCCCTTCTCCTGGCTCAGTTTCAAAGAGCCCATACAGTCATAGCACTCATGGTCCATTCAAACTAGTCGGGTCACCAGGAAACTGAGAGGCCCACAAAATCCAGCCACGCAGAGGCTCAGCTCACGCAGAGACACTTAGTGAAAACCAAGCCTTGGATTTTTTTTTTTTTTGGTTATTTACTTTTACAATTTTTACAATATATATTCAACAAAAGTTAAATGAAATAGAAAATTAATTGGAGCTTTATTTAAGATTGTTTAGTATAAAATTGGCCAATAATTTATTTTAATTAAGTTTTCTTTATTAAATAAACTATAAGAGTTACAATTAATTAAGTTATTAGAAATTCCATAAATGTGAATCACCTTACATATTTTAATTTAAGTAAAAAAAAAAATCTGTGTTGTAGATATTTAGGGAAATAAAATTAATAAAGGAAAAAAAAATAAGAAGGAAATTTCCTCTCGAATAAAAAAATAGGGACATTGAATAAATTGTGTAATAGAACCCACGGGAGCAGTTTCATTTCTGCATTTCATAACATTTATTATTATTATTTTGTTTCTTCTTCTTATAAAACTTAGTTTATATATTCACTGTATCATGGTTTATGTTTAGAATGGGTAAATGGTAATAGAAAAAAAATTATTTATTTATTGCCTTTTTAAAAATGAATTTGATTTCTTGGAAAACTAGTAAATATCTATGATAGAAGTTTGCGAAAGGAGATATATGAAGTAATATTATTTATACAAAAATACTTTGCAATTTTGAAATGATTATTCTATATTTTATTATTCTCAATCTCTCCCTCTCTCTCTCTACATAAATTATATATATGTTGTGGTTGGTTCTGCAGAGCTGGAAAGCCTCAGAGACATTTTCCATGATAGCCTGTTTTTTTTTGTGGTCATCGACCGGTTTCGGGCGTAAAGCCCATGTTCAGGGTTTGTCACACAGTGTGATAATACAGACGTACACAGAGCAAATTCACTTAACACACTGACTAGTCTTTTAAATGTATTTAAAAACTAAACTCCTAAACTAGGTCAATAGGAAGGAACACGTGTTTGAGTTTTTTAAAGGGGGGCATATTTTTCTTAAAATGGAAATATCCTACACTTACGGGTGTAATCATAAACTCCGTTGTAGGAGGGAGGGAGATTCACTTTATAATTAACTATTTATACTATCTTATTATTCTGGTTATTTATTTATAACAGCGTGAAATAGTCACTGACAAGAAAGGAAAGACTACGAGTTGTATGATCATAAGATAGTATAGATAAATAAATAATATTTTGTTGTAGTGGTTGGTTCAATAAAATCAATAGCAATAAAAACGCAATTACCAGTGCAAACATTATACATGCACCAAATAGTTCTTAAACAAATTTTAGTTTTAGGTTAGTTTTAAATCTGCTAGTTATATATATATATATTTTTTTTTAAAAAAAAGTATGCGTGCGTATTTGGATGATGTATGATATATGTGAATGTTGTGTAAAAAGGTAATATGTTGAGTGGAATGCATAATAGAAAACTTAATTATAAGAAACCATATTTAGGTATACATGCTTGCGTGGATGGCGTATGTGTATGTTGTGTGAAAGGGTGAAATAAGAGTGGAATGCATAATTATAAAAACATAATTATAAGAAACCATATACATGCATGCGTGGATGGCGTATGTGAATGTTGTGTGAATGCATATTGTGTGAAATATTGAGTGGAATGCATAATTATTATAAAAAACTTTATTATAAAAAAACCATATTTAGGTATACATGCGTGCGTGGATGCCCTATCTGAATGTTGTGTAAAAAGTGAAATATTGACTGGAATGCATTATTATAAAAAACTTAATTATAAAAATCGCTTAATTTTAAATTATGTTAGTTTAAATCGTTATTTAATTTTTAATTTATTTTTATATATTTTATATTTTATTTTGATTAGTTAATTGTAAAGTAAATCTCCCTCCAACAACAGCGTTTAAAAATTAGACCCCCCACGTGTTGTTTCCAATGTATGGAAAATTTGCCCTTTAACATGGGTGTTTTCCCACCCATCTGACCATACCCCTTGACCTAGTTTAAGAGTTTAGTTTTAAATACAGTTAAAAACACCAGTCAATGCAGTCAGTGTGTAAACTAAATTTGCTCTGTGAAATTCTGTATTGTCACATATTGTCACACTGTCTGAAAAACGCATTATGAAAATGAGCGAACGCCCGAAACCGGTCAATGACCACAAAATGAAGTAGGCTACCATGAAAAATGTCTCTGAAATAATATTTTTGTTAAACTAAAATGATCAAAACAAATAAACAATCAAACAATTTATATGAGCAGGTTGTTAGATGATACTAAACATATTTCGCACTTTACCCTTTACAATTCACACACGCCATCCACGCGAACCTGTATACCTAAATATGCGGGTTGTTCACATGCCTAAACATAACAAATCTAAACTAGGCTAAGTGCAAACTTTTTTTATAAATATATCATTGAAAAAATTTGAAAAATTATATAAGCGTGTTAGCCAAGCTTAATGTAACGTACATTCTGCATTAACATTTTTATTTTTTCTCTCTTGCATACATTATTTAGGTATGTACACATCAGGGCAGTTATAGTTCGTATATACAGACTTAAGAACTAGCAGATTTAAAACTCTAACTAAAATCTATTTGGTTTATTGTTTGTTGGGTTGTTTATTGTTTATTACGTGTTTTATTGTTATTGTGGGAAGAGGGTTTTGAATAGTTGTTCACTTGCAAAGTTTGTCTGTTCATTTATCACGTTTTGTATCTTGTGTTTATATATTCCAAGTTGTTCCAGTATGTCTAGTCGTCGTCCTTTTTTGTCTGGGTGTAGTAATTTTATCGTATTAGAGATGTCGTCAGGTTTATGTTTGTTACTGTGTAGGTGATTGGCATAATACAACAGTTTTGTTGTATTTGTATGATCTGATGTGTTCGGTATAATGGATGTGTTAGGTGAAGAGAATTTGTCTGGTTGATGAACTAAGAAGACGGAGTTAACAATTGTTAACTAATATATTAATTAAGAGAACAGACTGCTTGGACTTTACAATAGAGAATGGTTAAGGTAAAGTGGTAAATGGGTAATGACACGTAGTAATTGGCTGTATTGAACTGTCTTGAACAGTGTTTTTATGGACTGTCCGTCGCTATATTTATGCAGTTTCTCCCACTCTAATCCGAGAGAGTGCTTGGGTTTGTTTCTCTTCTCCTACTGTCTTTGGTTGCTGATTTCTCTTTGATTACTGTTACATTCGGCAAATAGTTTCCTGAGTTTTCTGCCTGTCTGGCCAACGTAAATTTTGCTACAGTCCAGGCATTTTAACTCATAAACCCCACTGCAGTCATGTACGTTAGTAGTCTCAGTACGAGTGCGGATTTTGTCGCATAGTTTATTGTTAGTTCTGAAGGCTGTGATAAACGCATCCTGAAGATGGGCGAACGCGCTTGAAACCCGTCGATAACCACAAAAAGAAGCAGGATATTACGGAAAATGTCTCTGATATATATATTTCGAAGGAACCCTTCTACAGGTTGTCCAAGAGCTTAATTCAAACTTCTATCAAAAGCTGAATAGAGAACAGCGTCTGCAATGGTGGGAGAGAACACCAGACAAAGGCAGGCTAAAATCTTCATTAAGAGAATTTTGCCTAAATTTACGGGGACCTACTGAGCCACAGCCTAAAAGGGATATAAGGCTAAATAAGTGGGTCTATTAACAGGGCATTGCAGGCTGAATAGGCACATGAACCAATTACTACCTGCAGATAACGCGTTATGCAGATTCTGCAGGGTCAAATAGGAAACTCCGGTACACATCCCTTGTGACTGTGCCGGCCCATTGCAGACAAGCAATCCCGATGCCACGAGCTTCATGACGGTGCCTCTTTCAGCTTTGCTAGGCCTGATTAAGAGGGCGAAGCTAAGGGATGTGCTATAATTTCAGCGGGTCCACAATAGACCTCGTAATTAGATCGCGGTGGAATGAGATCCACCCTCCCCTTCTGTCAATCTAGTCTAATCTTCAATTAGCTGTTCAATTAGCGTATATCATCTGGTCTGCAATGTAAAACCATTTGAAGTAGGTGCCTGCCAATGATTGGCACATTTATTCCCTTTTGTTCATGTTACAGCAAGAGTAAAAAATATATCAAGTTGAGAGAAAAGTAAAATCAATTTACTGCAGTAAGAGAAAATATCGTGAGAAAGTTCCACTTCAAATTTGTTTACACTAAATTATGACAGCATAATATGGCAGGTTGAGAACTTGTGCTTAGAAGTAAAATGGAGTAGAATTCCTATATTATGACATATAGTTAACGATAAACAAAGTATATAGTTATATTGAATCTTTATTTAATTTAATGCTTCAGAAAGATGATCTAAGTATCTTTGGGGGACACAGCCCCCTCAACTGGCGTAATCAATAAAGGAATTCCAACTCAGGCGTTTGTATGCACATAACTATGTTCTATGCTTTTGTGTTTTATGAAGAACAATAGGCTTGAAGAGAGCGTAATCTTCATTATATTACATATATATATATATGTGTGTGTGTGTGTGTGTGTGTGTGTGTGTATGTATGTATAATACCTACATTGAATACACGCTGAATTTAACATATCAAATTAAGGAGAGTTACTAAATTTTAAATAACAAAAATAAGGATTTACTTATCTGAAACAAATGTTTCCTTATACAAATATGAATGTACTGTTGAAACAAAAGCTCCAAGAAACTTAATTTTAAAGTTTACGTCTAAAGCCCAATAATCTCTACATTTAAAGTATGCTTAAAGAATAATATTGTCTATGAGTGGAGCCATTAAATAAATCAATGTTTAAATAAAGAAATATTAATATTTCCATAATAAATTATAGTAATTAATCAGAAATAATAAGTTCACGATGTGCTTTTAACAAACAAGAAAGAAAAGTAAAAAGAAAAAAAAAACAAAGGGATAACTTCTAAAGTTTTATATCACACCAATACAAGCTTCAAATAGCAACTAATTTCAGTTAGGTTGTAAACAGTGGAATAATTAACAAGCCTTTAGTAACATTTTACCTTTAGTAACCTTAATTAGAAACTGTTTAATCCTAAGCTATTTTGTAAATATATCCTTAGATACTATATAATACATCTTTTCATTTATTTACACTTAGTATATTCTCTTTTCGTAAATAAGATGAATTTGATGGTTTAATATTTAATAAATTTGTATAGTTCAATGTGCACAGAATAGAATGCATTAGATATTTCAATTTATTTAATCAATTATATATTTCATAAATTTTAAAACTAATTCACATTTTATGTTATTGATATTGCTGTTCTTGTTTAATTAGTATACCAAGGTGCTGTGATAGCTTGTAGGGCATGTAATAGAATCCGAAGAGAGGGATCCAAAACAGAGAGAGAGAGAGAGACAGAGACAGTCTCACTCACTAGTTTCAGGCCAGACTAGAGTGGGAGAAACTGTTTAAATACAGCTGTGTCAGCCATAGAAGGGAGTCTACCGACAGTCTTGCAGTAGAGATGTGATACAGCAATCACAACGTGTCATCAACTTTCTCTTTACCTCTCACTACCATTTTATACATTTTAGTGTAAAGTCCAGGCAATTTGTGCTACTTTTCGATCTGAACGCACGTGATCGCGGATTCTGTCAACATTTTCGTCGCTTCTTGAAGATGAAAGCCTTCCGCTGCAAGGCTCGTCTTCAATTGATTCCCTTCCTTCTGCAAACGACTTAAACCACCTAAAAACCTGCTCTCGACAAAACATTGTCTCCATAGGCCTGGCACAGTTTATCAAACGTTTCCGTTGCACTATGCCCAAGTCTGAAGCAAAACCTGATAGCACAACGTTGCTTGTAATTGATGTCACTCATTTTTAAAACGCAATGAAAAAACCTTGCTCACAAAAAAAGTCACTACGGACAGTGCAACAACTCTAGCATTTTCAAATTTGCACTGGACGTGTATCAGATGTTTACTTCCCCTACCACGCATGCGCCGCGTCTCCAGTGTTGCCAGATCGAACACTAGAAAATCAGTCTCATTACTTAATTTACACACCTCGTACAGTGCTTAGCTTTATTTCTACTTTATTTATCTATACAACCCATATTCTCTCCTTCTCAAACCTATTATAGGCCAGACTAGAGTGGGACTAGAGTGGGTTTACGAGTAAATACAGGTGTGTCAGCCATAGGAGGGAGTCTACCGACAGTCTTGCAACACAGTTCATACAGCAGTCACAACGTGTCACCAACCTTTCTCTTTACCTGTCACTACCAGTTTATATATTTTAGTGTAAAATCCAGGCAGTTTGTGCCACTTTTATACAGTGTTCGCCCACTTATACACTTGTGCTTAGAAGTACAACCCATTTTCTCTCCTTCTCAAACCCAATATAGGGCAGATATGTTTCCCTCTTGCTAGCCCGTTAGAGTCATAGACTGAGCCTGGAATTATTTTATGTAAAAATATGTTTATATTAGTTTATATGGGAAATTTTGGAAAACATTTAATTTTTTTTTTTTCAAAATGCACAAGTTTTTATCGGCAGCCATAAAAGTTATTAATTTCAAAATCTGGTGTGATACATTCACTCGACTTACTCGTATGGCTGGCTACTAATACAATTATGTATGTATATATGCAAATTTTTTTAAACTTCCTATTTTACTCATTTGTCGTAATATAAATATAGAAGTGGTGGGAGTACAAGTCCCCACCCAAACAGGTAATAGAAGTGATTACACTGAGTCCAGAAGAAAGAGCCAATTAACATTGAACCAATAACCCATTTGGTATGGCCATGAGTTTAGTAGAACTATCTAACAATCTTCTTTTTTTTCTTGTTTCAAATAAAAGTGATAGGTTTATATCTGTGCAGTTAGCATTATAAAAGGTGTGCGTAGAATTATTTCTGATACTAAAGAGCATTAGGAAATAGTTGATGTTATTTCTAAAATATTCAAAAACCCTTTTTTTTGTAAAGTTGCACTTACAATATGAAATTCTACCAATGCTTCTTCTAATCTATATTAATATTATGCAGATTGTATTGAATCACTTTACAGGAAAGCTTAGCGCTACTCTTCGGTACCCAGAACCTCCCCCCACTCCAAAAAATAATCACGTTTCCTGAGAAAATTTTTCAAATAAAAGTGAACGTTATTTATGTGTTCATATGGTATAGGAAGTTCCTTAAAAAAAAAATATCGTGTTCGGAAAAAATTGCAAACTGAAAACAAAACATTCAATAATATTTTTTTTTTTTTTTTTTTTTACACCGACAGATTTATTGTCGTAAGTAAAATTGATGAGAGCAATAAATAAGACAAAACAAAATAAATAAAACAAAATACATACAACAAAATAAAATAAAACAAAATATAAATAAGCGGAGAAGTCACCCAGTGGGTGTCTCCTTACTCCTTACTAGTTTAGTTACTTTCATCCATTAAGAGATCACGGGGCCACATTCGCCGCAGACGTCTAGGAGGATTATCAGGGAGTGTCCGGGATGAAAGGACGACGAACGAGAGGGTTGCAATGAGAGGATAAAGGTTTGTGAAATTTTTTGTAGCGGATTTTGATGATATCTTTAAGGAAAGGGATATTGAGGTCATTGTGGATAGTTAAATTTGATACATAATACGGAGCATTAACTATGGTTCTAAGGATTTTGGATTGTTGGGATTGGATACGTTGGAGGTTTGAACGCCTGGTTGAACCCCACAGTTCAAGTTCGTATGATCCATATTGGTTTAAGAAATGACGTAATATATTAGTCGTTTGTTTTCTAATGAAAGTCGTGATCTGTTGTCGAGAAGTCTTTTAACAAGTCTGTATCGTGTAGTGAGTTCCTGTCTTTTGAGTCGTGTATGGGGATTCCAAGTTAACCTTTTGCCGATATAGAGCCCAAGATAGCGGACGACATCAACAGTTGGAAGAGGGACATGGTTATAGAATCAATAAATTCTACTTTCAGTTGTCGAATTATGCCCGAAACTTTCGTATCGGGTGCTGTACTGCCGTCTTAGCGAAATACCAAGTTTCTATTCCTGTAATTTTTCTATTTTAAGATATGTAGAGATAAACAGACCGTTTATCAGAAATATTTTTTTTGTACTCAAGGGCCTTCAAAACACGTGAAAACTATCGCATAGTTTCTACCTCACTAGGAGTAAAATAAAGTAAAAGAAAAGAAGATTTATCACGAAAAAGTCAAACATTGAAAATGTTTATTAGTTTTTTTTATTGAATTACAGAATTATAATAAAATAAATATTAATATGTCCTTTTATAACCTCCTTTTATAGATTGCAATATAAAACACCTTTTATAGATTTGGCAACTCCCCTTCCACTCCCATCCCTCCCCTTGTAGTATGTTGTAAAAGTATGTAGATATAACGTAAAATCGTTGTACCAAAATGTCAATACCATGCTATAAACAAAAGTAACCCAGTATATTACTACCCTTTTATCCCCACATTAAAATTAATTGCTGTGGTGGTTGGTTCCGCAGAGCTGGAGACATTTTCCGTGGTAGCCTGCAACATTCTGTGGTCATAGACCGGTTTCGGACGTTCGCCCATATTCAGGATGCGTTTGTCAGACAGTGTGATAACACAGACTTGCACAGAGCAAATTCAGTTTATACATTCGTGATATATATTTATGAAAGTTATATATATAGCGACTTGAAACCTCCATACAAGATTCTCAAGTCGCTCTATCGCTTCCAAGCCAATCTACACTAGGTCGCTTCCAAAACCAGTCTAAGCTATGTCGTTGCTTTGCTATTGCAATCCGCTTAAGGCGGAGCCTATCACCGAGCTGGGGAAGAGGGAGAAGGTTTGTGATCTAGACTGCTCAAGACTGCTTATTACCTGGTAGTTTATGGGGCTTAAAGACGGACGGATGATGGGAATTTACAATTTATGAAAATATGTTTGGTCGGATTCATATATTTTTTTAAAAATTATAGAGATAGAGTACACAAAAATGCTTGATACAAGTCTGAACTACATGACCTCAAAAAAATGATGTGTAGCGGAAGAAGTAAATGAAAATATATTTTATTTGAAGAAAATCATTATTTGAAGGATATTCTAACATTCGATGGCAAAAGCGACTATTCAGGTAAAGAATACCGTTACTGAAGAGTTCATAGAACTTAAGAGTCAGCTTTGTCTTTTTGCCCCTTCTCACAGGAGAGAGATTTAAACTACCAAGGGAAGGCATTCTTCCAAGAGAGACAGTCTAAATTCTGCTTTAAAACAGGACAGTCTGAATTAGTCATTCTACGAGTATTAATCAAGGAGTCAAATCAGTGCCAGTTATAAGTTAAAACATAAGAGTTTAATCTAGATAGTTTCAGTATATTAATAAAACATATTGTTGTGATATTGTAAAGTATTTAAATTCACGTAGAGAATAATATATTTATTTCAAAAACAGTAGTGATCTCTTGCTTATTTCTAATACTGCTCTCTCTTTAAGCATTCATACTCACAAGCCCTTTACAAAACCGCTCACGCCACAAGCTACTACAACAACACCAATCACAACACACATCACACCAATTACATTTCCGATGTAATCGCTTCAGCTGTATTGGGAAGGTGACTCAGCCTGTTTCGCTATAGGCATTTAATAGCATGCCTAGGCAAAGTGCGAAATTGGGGTAAATTCTACACATTGCCTAACGTCTTCAGGTAATATATGAAATGCCTAGGTATTGTACACAATGCGTGATTTCTTCCTTTGCCAATAACATATGCATTGTAATTGTGACAATCTAGCGATGGATGTTGAATGTCCAGTATAAAAATTGGAAATTAATCAAATGAAAGAAAAAATTATGAAAATTCCTTTATCTAATTAGATGAAAGCTATGCAGAAATAAAAAGAAGTAATCGATTCATTCTGCTTTCGGAAAAAGAATTTCTTCCTTTAGATGAAGCAGGTTCCACTATATTGAGTCTACGTTGAAAGTGGAAAGAAAGACAAGCCTCTCTTCAAGGAATAAACATTCGACATGATAAGAAAAAGCAATAATGTTCATTTCCTAGAATCCAATGAAGAGACCATGACAGTAAAACGTTCAAAAGCGTGAGGAGAAAAATAAAAAGGAAGTAAGTCCCAAAGATGATCCTATTATAGTATTGTTCTCTGAGGTTGTAGGAAATGACACAATCAGAAGAGAGATATGGAAGTGGTTGTAAAAAAACAAAACAAAAAAAAAACTCTCTTCATTCTACCAACAATAAATTGTTTGCTTTTACAATTTTAATTATAAATTTATTTTTATTATTTAAATTTAGCTATCTAGTTAATAAGTTTGTAAATTGGGTTAGCTTTATGTTATTCAAGATCTAGTCTGTCCTGATTAAGTCTTGATTTCAATCTCCGGTCTCAGTTTTATGTCCGATATTCTAGTGGCGAGGCTTCTGTCACATTTGCAAGTGTGTGGGTGAAATTTCGGTGGTGTTATTTTAATGACT
>JAAEAF010005728.1:0-86970 GCA_011037195.1 Triatoma infestans | reverse complement strand
CGAACTATCATTGCATGTATTCACAAATTAGATTTTACGATTTACTTAGTGAGGAATGGGCGAGCGAGGAGTGAGGAGATTTTTGTAAGCGAGATGAATGGTAGAATGGTAGCGTATTGTACATTGAGAACGTTGACTGATGTAAGCGAAGAGGAGTAGTTAGAACTCTAGCTTGTTCTTACGATGATTAGCTAGTGTGGCTAGCTTGGTGAACCTTTTAAGATTGTTTTGAGACTTGTTAAAAGACAGCTTCTAGATGGGATATTCGCTGTCAAAATTAAAGGCCATTCATTGTAGTGCCGAGTACACTATAGTATAGCGTGACTGGGGAGGTAATGCGTAGTTGACGTGCGATTTGACGCTTAAAAACGACTCGATGTAGCTACTAATGGAACTATTGAAACAGCTTTTGAGTGGCGAATTTGATGGTGATTGATTCCACTACAAGCCTTTCAACATTGTTGAATTAGATTTGTCTAATGTCTATTTCTCCTCCCAGTGGCAAAGGAACCCCTTTCAGTACCACGGTACGTCGATCTGTGACAGTTTAGATCAGCCTAATGGCAAGGGGATAAGGCACTCATGTTTGAATATTGTTCTGTTCAACTGCTCTGCCTGCCTCAGAAGGCGTTTAATTCCATCATAACTATAGAAAAAAACTAAATTTTGAAGAGGATGAAAACAACTTTTCTCTTTTCCCACAACATGAACTTCTAATAGTTACGATGTTTATCAATAGTATTGTAAATAAATGAAGTCTGATTGACTCTGTAAGTAATATAGAAAATAATATAGACATTTTTATCTGTAAATAAACAATATTTAGAGCACAAAAAATTACCTTGAAATAGAAGAATGTAATTACATTCTATTTGAACGGATCATTTTCTTGTGTTCATGGTGTTGTGGACTTTTTTGTTTTGTTTCTTTTAAATAAACAAGAAAAGTAACCTTGGATAAGGAATGGGAAAATTGCCATCGTTATAAACGGATCATTTCTCTTTCATGCACCCACAAATGTGGAGCGTTCACCCTAATTAGCTTTCTTAGGCCAGTAATTTACATACTACATAATAGCTTATTTCCTAGTTATATGTTTCATTTATTCTTAAATTCACACTGTATTTAAATAGTGTGATAAAAAGTATTTCAGTTTCGGGGGTAAAATTAGATTTTTTATTAATTTACATACCACTCTTTGTTTTTTTTTTTTTTTAAAAAAAACTTCAATTATCCACTTTGTGAAGATAAGAATTCTTAACGTGACAGCAGTTTAACTTATTAATTTTTATTAACATTTTTTTTTATTATACGTACAAACAGAATTACCATTTATGACTGTTAAAGTTTATACAACACACATCAACAAATTACAATAATAAACGCTAAAGACTTTTGTTTTTATAAATTTCTTACTTTATGTTATTTACGATTATAAAGATACAGAAGATTCTTGAATAGTGAAGCGAACAGAGGTTTCGCTCATTTCATACACAGTTATACTTCAAGTAACCACAGGTAGGATTAGAGAACAACTTCTACTTGTTTTTTTTTTTACAAATTTTATTTATTTATTCACTGAACAATGTAGGACATTTCGAACTAATGGAAGCCCAACTTCAGCTAGTATGTAAGCCTAGTTCAGTTATCAGTTTTTGAAAAAACTATATTTAAAACCATTCTTTAACTAAACGACCATTAAATCATTGAACTTATAAGAATATATAAACAGTCTGGAAGAAGTTAGTTCAAACGAATGAGGAGCTTTATATAAAAAAAACATTTCACAAGCAAACACATTCTTGGTGTAATTCTTGGAATTAATGATTCCGATCCAAATCATTGGGATCGGAATCATTAATTATTCCCTACCTAGGCCAAATTAGGGAGGCAGAATTCTGTATATAGAGGCGAGCTAGCCCTATAGTAGAACAGTTTCAGGTCAGTTATCGCCACCATTCAGTCAATAATCATTCTACTTTTTATTCTCAGCCAATGTGGTAGATGTGAGAAGGAGAGAATTCGAGAGAAATTAGGAATGATAAGAAATAAGCTGGTTTGATGCGCTGAACACTGGTATAATGAAGAGAAACAGAAAACTGCAAGGACTTTACACTGTTGAATGACATTAGAGAATAAGTAGCGAGAGAATTATTCGAGAGAAATACTGACTGGTGACGATAAGTGTTCTGAAACTGTTCAGGTATGGCTAGTTCACCTCTATGTATAGAATTCTCCCTCCCAAGGTTGGCCTAGTAACTAATGATTCGGATCCCGTTGATTTGGATCCTTGGTTGTTCCGATCCTCATGAATCTTAATGATCCGAATCATTACATTAGCATTAAAAACAGGCTACAATGAGCTATAAGTCTTCACTGAGTCAATTCAATGAATATATTTATATATTTGGCGATTCCGACAGTGAGATGGATTGTCAGGGGTAATAGGTGGCCCGAAAGACTATCAGAGCGATTAGAACAATGAGAAAGAGTAGTATGTTATGGTTTTTGTAATATTTTGTATTCTGTGTTTTACGAATGGGAGGACGCTGTGAAGAGTGTGATTTGTGATAAGAAGAGAAGCATCATTTGCTAAAGAAACTTAAATTTGGAATGTCAGATTGGTTGTTTGTTTTTAGGTTTGGCTAAACCCTATTTTAAGACCGTACAGATTTAGAGAATGGAGTAATTTATCAATGGTTTGAGTTCTTTTGACAGTTACCTAAATGACCAAAGGTCAAGGAAGCATAGCGAATTTAATAATTGTTTTGTCTTTAAGTTCTGTTTGAGATCACGTTTGTCTCAGAAGATCACAAGACAGACTGCTTGGAAGTGAATATTTCTTTCATGACAATAAACATTATTACTTTCCGTCGTGGTATGCACATTTTTTGTGTTCCTGACCAGTTTCGGATTTTCATTTAACGGATAACCTTGTAATCTCCCGCATATAATCAATCAACAAGGGTAGTACGTAACAGAAACATTGAGTTGAAGTCAACTTTTTGCACGAACTTCATTAGCCTTACTATGACGATAAATGAAAATCCGAAACCGGTCAGGAACATAAAAAAAAACATGCATTTTATGACGAATAAAATCCCAGATGTTATCCAGCATTACGGACCCAACTAAATATACAATCTTTAATAATATTAAAGGAAATCCATACAGAATTCCCTTTAAGTACATGTGTCCTGATGAGATATTTCATCACACACATACACCACAAATCATTCATGTTCTACTTATGCTTTGCATTTGTATTAATAAAGCTGCTACAAACTTCAAAAATAAGTATTATACTGAACTTTCCTTTTATGAATGAGAACAATAATAAAACTATTTTCTGTCCATTTATAGTAAATTTATCAATTTTACTTTCCATATTGAGAATTGCTTAGTTTTCAATATAAACTAATTGTAAAAAAAATAATGCGTGCTCTAAAAATTCAATAACGTATTACAAAATTTCTTCATTATTCTGTTTGAAATAATCTATAATTTAAAGCTCAAGAAAAAAAAAAAAATGAAAGGGGAAAATTGATTGTACTGAAATAAAAAATATAATAATCAATCACGCTTTTGATAGCAAGAAGTGAAATAATTTGAGTGAAAAACTGTAATAAATATATTAGAGATAGAATAAAAAAAAAACCATGGGAAAGAGAATTAAAAGTTTTATCCTAGAAAGGAAATTGATATATTGGAAGTTATATATTGTAGATTGATGAGCGTAGGACGTGCGGCAGTATACATTACTGGTCTCCACCCATAAGTGTAATTATCAAGGTAATACAAAGCCGACCTGTTTATCCGGTCACACCTTGTTTTTTTCTTAGTGTGCCCTGTCAATCATTTAGTTCGTTGTTCTTGTTATATACATATATATATACTATCAGCCATTGGTCTAGTGTAATCATCAAGTATAGATATAGGGTGACAATAACCCGATCACCTTGCCACCCTTTCTCATACTCTTAAACTCTCCACAATAATCCTCTTACGTATATATAAACTAGATATAATCACATTAGCTAGCATTTGTTTGCAAACTAACCTCATACATTAAATAGCCTTGTGCTCTATTTATTTTAGAATTGTAATATTAATGTTGGAAAATTTTTGTTTTTTTTTTTTTTTTGTTATGGAAAATAATTTTAGTGGGAAAATAATTAATGGAATTTGTTTCAAAATAGTGAGTTTGGTTTCATGAAATAAAAAAATCATTTCGCATTAAAAAAACATAGCGTCAAGTCAAATAAAAATTGTTATACTTTGAGAGTGACAGTATGGTTTCATTAATTTGGATTTATCTAACTCATGATTACTTCGTTCGTTGAACTTTGCGTACGTTTATTAACATTATGCCTTGGTAGAAAGCCTAATATCATACAAATAACATCCCCCTTACCAGAGAATGGCCAATGGCCACCGCCCCCTAATATAAATTTTATCGAAAAAAAGAATTGAAATAAAGTGAAAGACCTTTGTAGTTATTATAAATATAAAGAAATTTCTTAAGGAATAAATGTAAATTTTCATAATATCTGGTGCTTCAATAAGAACCACAAGTATGTAATGCACATACTTCATTTATTACTCAATATTTCACGTATTTATAAAATTAATTATAGCATTTTAACTGTACAAATAACAATAATAACAATAATAATAATAATAATAATAATAATAATTTTTAGTAAATTTACGTTTACAGTTTTATATACATACAACATATTTATTAAAGTCGGGGTGGGTGTTAGTGTAGTGGTTATGAGCATGGACTTGTATCTGGGAGGTTCCCAGTTCGAGTCCCGCATATAACTGCTAAATTTTATATTCGTGAGAAAAATGTTATGGTAAAGTAGATGCATCCGCCCCCCCGCCCCCCGTCCATGACAACTAATTTGGAAGTTGAACGCCTGAAAAAATAGGCGAATTACTTTACTTTACTAATTTATTAAAATCTTGATAGTGTGAGATGTAGTCAACATGGTAATCCTAGGTCTGATTATATTAATAGCTTTTTTTTCCAATTTCATTTCTTCATTTTATCCAAGAGATTTGTAAAAAGTTAATGCCTATTTTTACAGATTTGGTAAAGTTCCAATTACCATATTAATGAAGGTAGCCAAAAATACATACTTTACAATCAATATTTTCCTCATAAAATATAAATTCCTTAATTATACGAAAGTTTAGTATCTATCGAGAGACTTCTCAGTTTTAGTCCGTGCTCATAATCACTCAGCCACTCATTTTTAATTGATCGGTTAATTATTTATCGAGAATTATTTTACTGAAGAATTCTAAACCTCAACATCTTTTATAGTAAATTATCAATTTATGTAATTATATTCATAAAAATGAATAATAACAGTTAACTCATAAGAAAAATTATATTATACTGTTTAGGGATTTCATACCGGTTTACCGATTTACCGGTTAACCGATAAATTGACCAAAAAAACTTTCGGTAAATGAAAAATCCATACTAGAAATTTTTATGTAGTAAATATTGTGTTTATAGATATTTAAAATTGCTAAAGGGACATTGAAAATACATTAAAAAAAATTAATATTGCATACATTTTTAAGCGTTGAACTGAAAAAAAGCATTAATATATAGCATAAAGAAGAGAAGGATTGTTTATTCAGACATATTACACTATTTGCCCTAATTTGGTTTTGTCGGGTCAAGAAAATTATGACATTTTTAATATAAACAG
This sequence comes from Triatoma infestans, assembly GCA_011037195.1. NCBI lineage: Eukaryota > Metazoa > Arthropoda > Insecta > Hemiptera > Reduviidae > Triatoma > Triatoma infestans. The sequence continues at coordinate 81,238 of JAAEAF010005728.1, read as the reverse complement.
TTCAGCAACTGTGATGGATGCCAGAAGAAGAAAATGTGACATTCCCTTGCAAAAGGACTATTCAGGTAGAAGACCACTATTGTCTTTCAGAGTTCATGAACTTGATAGCATTGTCTACCCCTTCTTCTCACAGAGGAAGATTTGAAATAACAATTAGAAGACATTCCTTCAAAACAGTCTGTGGTAGACATTCAAACCAGAACATTGCTTCAGGAATCGCTATCTTAGAATCAGTGCAGTTCCACAATATATTAAATAAGTTTATAATATCTTTGCAAATAACTTTGTAGTTATTATTTTATTAGAATATATTTATTGTTAGCAGTGGTGACTACTTTCTTATTTCTGATACTTCTCTCTTAAACATATATACTTTCAAGCCCCTTTACTAAACCGCTCGTGCTACACCAACTACTGCTACAAAACGCACAACAACTCAACACACCAAATACATTTCCCAACAATAATCAAAAGCATTGTTGAAATACTTTCAATTATGGTTGATAGTAGTCAGAGTCACTTAAATGATCCTGATTTGGATTCCAATTCAAAGTCAGATACCGAAAATATTGATACTTCTACACCTAATGTCGGAATTAACCAATGAAGCAGAAATACTATGACCTTATCAAACAAAAAACCAGAATGTCAAGAAGTGTCACAAGCAAAAAACACGAAAGTTTGTTTAGAATAACACTTTAATTTTTATATTTTTTATATTCTATATCTTTGAAATAAAAATTTGAAATGGTAATCAAAATGACTTATATTTTTTATCACCTTAATTTTATTTTTCAGGTCAAAAATTTACCAGTAATTTACCGGTAAACCGGTATTGTAATTTTCTTTTACCGAATTACCGGTAAATGAAAAAGTCGGTAAATTTACAATCTCTAATACTGCTAGAGAAAAGCTTAAGTGTGATTACATTATATAAAAAGAGATAATAAGTAATACTGCAGAAATTCAGATTGTGCATGTACATGCACAGATCCCCACCATGTTCTATGAGTTCATTTGGTAACATTTTTAATTCACATCAGCAAACTACTTTTGCATTTCATTAATAGTCGAAGTTATTAATGATAATTTATTCAACCAAATCACTTTCATATCTCATAATATGTCTTATCCTTGCCTATCTTCATAATATATTGATTTACAATGCTTGGAATATCTATTTAAAATATTATACGAGTTTTATAAAAAAAATAATGGAAACCTACTTTTTAGGAAAGTTAACGACCAAAAGTGCAATGGAACATCTAAAATAATGTTAATTAATATAATTTTTTTAAAAGTTCTATTAATCATGTTGAATTCAGATGAAAACAAAGTTGAGATGAAGATTATTGTAGACAAAGGTAGGTTAACTTAAATTAAAGAAAGATACGGCTATACATATATTTTCGTAAGTAAAACCTTAAATTTTCAAAAATGTTCTTGACATTTTAGGATTTAAGCATCGTTAATAAATCACTAAAACTTTTATATTTATTATGGACTTAAATTTAGAAAAATTTATTTTCATTACTTGACCTTTTTTTACTTTCTCTTACTCCTAGTAAGGGAAGTATTCTAATCGTGTCAAATTTTCAATATTGAGTTTTCACCGGAAATATCCGTTTTGAGGTCCCCTGAGTAGTTTTTAGCAAATGGTATCTGTGTGTGTGTATAGATATGAACAGCATACCTCAAAAACGAAAAATCGTAGAAAGATCAAACTTGATATTCAGTTTAGTTATCACCATGGGATCCGACAGTGGGTCATCTGTCAAAATGTCAACCGGAAGTACCACTTTACTAGTTTTTTTTTTTTACGTTTTTGGAATTTTCTCAAAAACAGCTCCAACGATTTTCTTCAAACTTGGTATATCAAGTACACATACTAAAAGCTACAACTTCTATTTGAAACATTTACCCGAGAAAATTCATTTAAGGGCACTTCTGGGGATAGGGCGGGGTTATGTTTTCATCTAAAGTGCTATTTCAGTTTATTAGACAATTCTGCCATCTAAATAATGTTAATTAGAATGAAATATGTTGTTGAAATCCCAGTTTGATAAAAATCGGATAACCGGAAGTGCGTTTACTTTACCACTTTACTAAATGATTTTTTTTTTCACCTTTTCGCGATTTTGTCAAACATGGCTCCGACGATTTTCTTGAAACATCGTATATGCACTATGCATATAGAATAGAAGCGGGGGGGGGTGAGCCTCATTCCACGGCGACCTACAAGTTGAGGTCTATTGTGGATCCCCTTAAGTTACAGAACAGCCCCCAGCTTTGCCCTCCTAATCAATCCTAGCAAAGCTGAGAGCGGCTCCGTCATGAAGCTTTCAGCTTCGGGATTGCCCGTCCCCAATTGAAGAAACCTAATCCTCGCCAGGCCGGCGCACTCACAGAGCATGTGCGCCGGGGTCTCCTCCTCTACCTTGCAGAATCGGCATACCGGACTGTCCGCAAGTTGTAGGTGGTGCATGTGTCTATTCAGCCTACAAATGCCCTGTTAGTAGACCCACAATTAACCTTATATCCCTTCGGGTTTGGCTCAGTAAGTCTTTGGTAAATTTAGGCAAATGTCTTTTAATGAAGAGCTTTGCCTGCCTCTGTCCTGGTGTTCCCTCCCACCAACGCAGACGCTGATCTTCTATCCACCCCCTGATAGAAGTTTGAATGAGGCTCCTGGACAAGCCGCAGAAGGGTTCGGGGCCTATAAAGGTATCCTGCGAGCCCTCCCTCGCTAGGGCATCCGCCCTCTCATTGCCCAGGAACCCCGCATGTCCCGGCACCCAGGCGCGTGTCAGTTTTTTCCGAGTACCCACCTCGGTGAGGGCAAGTAGGCACACTATGCTATAAAGATGTACAACTTTTATTATAACATTTCTCTGGGAAAATTCATTTAAGGGCACTTTTAGAGGGGTTCGGTTATGTTTTTTTCAGTGCTATCATGTTGATTATTAATTCTATCATCAAACAAATTATTAGAAATAAATAGATAGCGAAAATTCCGAGTTTCAAGAAAATAAGTTAACCGGAAGTGCGTTTTTACTGAACAGTTTTTTTCAGTTTTCGACGAATTTCATTAAATTTGGTGCACAGACTAAAAAATTTGTCAATTATAATTTTGATAACTGGAGTAAGAGAAAGTTGTGGGAGTGCTTCATACCAGATTTTTTTTTTTAAAGCAGATGTTGAGTATAAAACAACTGTTTAAAGAATATTTTTAAGAAAATTTGTAATGAATTTGAAAGTAAAGTGAAGTGCTTTTTTTAAATTCCTTTCTTTTCTTTTTTTCTCTCACTAGCGAAATAGGCGGAAATTTGATCCGAATAAAATCAATTAAAAGTAATGTATCGAATAGAAGAAATCCCTGATTTTAAGTCGATTACCTTTGGTACAAGGTTGCTACAATCTCTTTCTATATAGGTTGACCACATTTTATCCATTATAATAGAAATAATAAAAATTATTTATATCGTTAACTTTTGTTATACCTACATCAGGTAGTTTATGTAAAATTTGAATGATAAAAGTAATAATCAAATAAATACAGTTGCTGTGAATTCAGTGAGTCCAGACTTTCAGACAAATATATTGATTTATAGTTGATGTGGCGTGAAACTTATTTCGAACAGATTAAAAAATCGAAAGGAAATCTTACGATGTGAAAATATTTTTGATTTAAAATTTTTTTTAGGATTTACAAAGTGTTTTCCAATTCAAAAACATGGATCATCTCATTTTATGCGCAAAAAATGATTATATAAATCAATTACAGCATTTTGGATAGTTGACGGTAGCCTGTTATAGAATTAAACAGGCAGGTTTTTGGCAGGGTAAGCGATATGGTCATTCTACCATTTATCGCGAGATGCTTTTAAGGATTCCCATTAGAGGTTTCTCTTCTCATAGGATGTTGAAGACTTTTGTCTTTGGTCATTCCTACTGGTTAGGTTGCCTTCTAGGGAAGATTGGTTAATTCTGGGTTCGTCTGGGGTAATTTCTGAGAATTATCTCCGATGCTACATGGACGGCTCCAGGATGGATGGTAGGTCTGGGCTGCCGTCTATTTTGAGACGGGAGACCATTTGGTGGTGCCTCTTGGTGAGTGGACCACCGTTTTCCAGGCGAGGTTTATGCAATTCTTTGCTGTATTTTGGATGCGTAACACTAATTTAAAAGGTGTTTGTATCTGCTCAGACAGCCAGGCTGCGTTGAAAGTGCTTAGCTCATGTGTCTTCACTTCCAGATTGGTGTTGGAATGTTCTAAAAGACTGGAAGATCTTTCTTCATTGAAAGATATGCTTTTAGTCTGGGTTCCAGGTCATATGGGAATCTTTGGGAATGAGGAGGTGATAGGTTTGCCAAATTAGGCGCCTCTCTCCCTTTCATTGGTCCAGAGCCTGCTGTTGGTATGTCTTCTGGCACATGTTTGTCAGGCTTCCAGACGTGGATGATCTCACAGCACTCATCCTTATGGATTGTCGGCAGTGTAAGATGCTCATTGGGGGTCCGGACGGAGCTTTGAGTAGCGGGATCCGATGTCTTTCACGGACCTCTCTCAAGCGTCTGGTTGGCTTCCTCACTGGGCATTGTGGTTTAAGGAGACATCTCTATACAATGGGACTCATGCCTGACCCCTTTTGTAGAGTTTGTGAGACGGAGGAGGAAACACCCATGCATCTGATGACGGATTGTTTGGGCTGTGAGGAGATTAGGTTTAGGACCTTCGGCCGGAATAGGATATCGGTAGAGGATCTTAAGCTATGTCCTTTTAAAGGTTTTGGTCCGATTTGTTCGGTCTGTGGTAAAACTTAGATGGGCAAAACCTGGGCTTGGACTTTTGTTCCAGACCCCATAGTTGTTATTCTTTAGGGGTAGCTATATGGGCCCAGGGAGGCTTTGGATAGCGCAGGGTTTTGCCCTCCCCTTCCATGAATACATATTGACGGTAACGTTACTTGATAATTTCAATTAGCACGAATTTTACGTTAATCAACTATTTTTAGTGGGCGGAAAATAGTGGTAATTTGAAAATTTCGATCATTCTTGCAAATATTTGTTGAAATGAACAGTAAAAGTAGTTTCAAATATTAGCCTTATTTTAATCAAGTATAATGCAATAATAGATAGAACATTCTCTTTTCAAGGCTATAAAATTTTTGTTTTAAATCAAATACTAAGAGGGGAGGGCACACTTTCATTCAACATATTCCTTACTATTTTATAGGCAAACTACACTACAATGTACTACACAGAAACATCGCCGGTTCCACAATAGATACTAGGTTGCAGCGGATTTGGCTTTGTAGCCACTTTCCACAATTGCATTGCATCTTAATTTTAAGCATAATATAAATCCAAGGATTTTTGCCAATAAATTCTAAACTATTTTTATTCTTTGCTAATTAGCATACTCTAAGTTCTTTTTTTTTTTTAACCTAAGAAGCTTCAACAACATATATGATCGTTAGCGCACGGACCCTTCTCACTGCACTGCCGGTCTCCGGACGACTGTGATCTCTTGTGACAGACAACACTTTCCATCACCGGACAAGTGAGGTCTAGAGGCAGATTTAAAAAATGATTTTCATAAAAAGAAATGATAAATTAAAAAAAAATAAATAGATTACAGAATATTAAAAAACTACTTTTTCTTGAGAAGTTTTTCAATCGAGTTAATAGCGATGAAATTATGACACGAAGTTTACAAAACAATGCCCAAATAATGCAAAGCAATTTCCATTTTTCAATATTTTTTTTAAAATAACGTTGTAAAAAGCTTCAACAGGCTACATACTACCTGCATATATAAAATATATACATATATAATAATCTACTATACGTCCAGTTCACCTAATAGATAGTTGGACGTAAAGCCCGCTTGACAAAAAAAAACATTCTACTTTTTATTTTATAATCTTATAGACATTCTTTTCTTCCGTGTTACAACCGACAAATCTTATAATTTTGCTATAACTTTTAAATGTTACTAATTATATTTAATTTTTTTTTTTTTTTGAGGGTTCTGTACTGCGACCATGTTTGATCTACAGCACCCCCTCCAAGTTGAGCTCCTTGAGGAATCCCAAAATCCTGAAAGGTTCTAGGGTAGGTATTTCCTCCTCCCCTCTCTGGTAACGGCCCAGACTACTAAATCTTCTTTGAATGACGGCACCACACTCTGTGAGGAGGTGTATCGGAGTTTCCTCCATCTCTCCACAGAATCTGCATGTGCCAAGCTTCCTCAGGTTTCCCCTGAATCTGCAATGTCCCGTAAGGAATCCCGTAAGAATACGGATCCTGTGCTTACTCCGACTGATGCAGGCTTTCGACCTTTCCTGGTTATAACCACCCAGGCAGACCTTAGCCTGTCTCACTCCCAGAATGGTGTTCCAGAGACGAGCTCTTTTCGCCACCTCCTCCTTCTTGATTCCTTCTAAGAGTACTTGGTCACTGACTCCACAAAAGGGCTCCGGCCAAATGAGAGGAGATACAGCGCCTTCTTTTGCCAGGGTGTCGGCTACCTCATTACCCTCCACGCCGACATGTCCCGGCCCCCAATATAGGATAACTTTATTTCTTCTGCCTAGATCATTAAGCTTACCTAGGCATTCCCATACCATTTTAGAACTGATAACATGAGAACTCAGTGCTTTAATGGCCGCCTGTCTATCGGATAGGATAACTATCTCCTGATTCCTCAATCCTCTGTCAAGGTTGAACTGAACGCACCTTCCAGTAGCGTGAATTTCCGCCTGGAAGATGCTAGGAAACCTACGCATGGGTTCCGAGTGTTTGGTTCTAGCCCAAACCTGCCTCGGTTCCTTCGAGGGTCTTAGACCCATCTGTATACCATTTAGTGGCATGCTTGCTAATACTATCCAGGGCGGATCCTTCGCTCCACTCCCTTTTCGTACTTAGCTTCGTAGAAAAATTCCTAACAAAACTATATTTCTTAATCATACTATCTCTATGAAGGTTCCAGGATAGGAAGCCGAACAGAAGGAAACGTCCGCTCCATAGAGCTTAGCCCATATCTCCCCACGCCCTCCTTAGAGATTCTGAGGAGGGCTTCTCTCTTCGCCACCCTTTCCACCACTAGGTGGAGCGGTATGAGATTGAGAATGATCTCAATTCCGGCCGTGGGACACGTCCTCATTGGTCTCGTCGTGCATAGGCACGCAAGGCGCTGTACTCTGTCAAGAAATCTTCTTGACCTTCTCGAACTTTGTTCTGCTATACCACGCTACTGCGCCGTAGGTGATAATAGGTCTATTATTTTTAAATTAAGATTTATTAATCACTTTATGGGCACTTTGAAAATACTTTTTAATTAAAACCAATAGATTTATATATTTGCATATAATATTCTAAAATTTGAAGAAGTTCGTTTTAATTATTTTCAAGAAAAACTCAAAAAAAAAAAAGAAGAAAATCATATAATAACGTCGCGGATTTAAAAGTACGTTATTTGAATGATATAGAACTGACTAAATCGTACCTTGTACTGAATTGGCATTTAGAGAACGACATTTTCACGCTGCAACGTCCATAACCATTCAAAATGAAATTTTCTTGCAAAAAACTGTTTCCTAAATAAACGTGAAATTTTAAATCGATCCAATAGGTTGTAATTAATTGAAATATTAATGAAGTGCGAGCTTTCATTTTAGATATATGAAACACCAAACCAGTTTCTTTAGATATATCGTTTTTTGTAGAAATACATAAATGCAGATAGCAAACGTAATAATACATATGAAGAAGAAACCAGTAGCTGAAAATTTATTTTTTTTTTCAAATCAGAGGACTCATTTCTTGCATTTCCGGTGAAAATTCAATTTCGAAACTTTGACAGGATCACAATATTTCCTCACACAGCAGAAAAAGAAAATATTAAAAAAGAAACCCCTCTCTCACTCTCTCTCGCTTGTATATTATAATAAATCGAAGTGGTTTTCCTTTCAAATAATGAATAGATATGTGATTACAGTAATAATTCCATTTTATTAGTAATTTATCCAAATATTTCACAAACTAGATTGATTGCAATATCAAGGACAAAAATCCAATCCCCTTAGATCAAATAGATTTCTTTTCTCCTACCAGAAACTGTATAAAACCAGACCAAATCAATAGACTAGAACCACTAAAATGTAAATAAGACCGTGTTTATAATAACCTTGAACCGTGTAATGTTGGGATAGTACTGTGAAACAAAATAGAAGATGAGAGAGTTTCAAAAAACTAAATAAAAAAAAAGGTTGTTACAGATATATTTCTGCTTAGTACACTATACTTAATGTATTTTTTTTTTTCTGCTAATACTATAGTTAATGTACACTTGTTTCAGGCTGTTTTCACGCATAAATTATAATCGATAATATATTATTATTAATTATCTAGTAAATTAATTATAAAGTCTAAACTTTGATTTTTTTTTTTACTTTAAAAAAATTTTTTATTTCTGCTTGTTGAAATTTAAATTGTAAATTATCTTAGAAGAATTTTTTTTTTTGAAAAACTTAAATAAAGAAAAAAAAGTTACTAAAATAAAAATTATTACACAGTGATACAAGCTCAGGTGATGAAGGTATGCAAGGTTATATGAAAATCTATCATTCTGTTTCTATCACCACTACTCTGTATTTAGATTGTCTTCATGGTTCAACCATTTTTCTTGGTATTCCTATTGATCATAGGCATCCCTAACTATCCTAAAACCAGAGACATTTTCGTGGTAGCCTGCTCCATTTTGTGGTCATCGACCGGTTTCGGGCGTTCGCCCATCTTCAAGGATGCGTTTTTCAGACAGTGTGACAACACAGACTTGCACAGAACATTCAGTTTTACACACTCCTGAATTTCCTTAAGCTCTTTACATAACCGCTCGTGCTACAATACTTACAAATATACATCGCATCACACCAACTACATTTCATTGACTCCAGATTCACAATTAATAATTACCTTGTAAATTTACTAATTTATATGTTAAATTATATATTTAAAAGTGGTTCTTATTATCTATTTCTAATACTTCTATCTCTATCTTAAGCGTTCATACACACAAGCTCTTTACAAAACCGCTCGTGCTACAATACCTACAAACATACAACTTCACAACACACCAACTACATTCACGCTGTAGTAAATTCCGAAAAACTAAGTACAGTAAACTCCCGATTATGCGTGTGCGGATTATCCGGTTTGCGCATCGACCAATGGGAATTCGAGGATAACGACATAATAGCACTTAGAAAAATTCGAACTGATATTAAGAAATCATTAAAATATTAATTGTTTGCCTTAGAAATGTATATGTTGTATTTTAGAAATAAATAATTATAGTTATTGTGGTGGTTGGTTCCGCAGGCTGGAAAGCATCAGAGACATTTTCCATGGTAGCCTGCTCCATTTTGTGGTCATCGACCGGTTTCGGGCATTCGCCAATCACCAGGAATGCGTTTGTCAGATAGTGTGATAACACAGACTCGCACAGAGCAAATCTGTGTTATCATATCACACTGTTTGACAAACGCATCCTGAAGACGGGCGGACTCCCGAAACCGGTCGATGACCACAAAATGAAGCAGGCTACCACGGAAAATGTCTCTGATGAATAATTATAGTTCAGATTATCCATGTTTTTAGATTATCGTGCCGCCTTTTCCCAACATTAGCCCGGATAATCGGGAGTTTACTGTAGTTACTTTTACCACAGTTCTTGATATTATTCAAAAGGTCTAAATTAAAATGCATAAATGGCTTTCTCTCCTCTACTGTCTGAAACTCTGTACAGTAAGCCAGTGATCAATAATAGATTATGCACCAATATGTACTCAGACTCGCCAGCAATATTTGCAGCTGTCAACGTCATTAGCCCGATGAATTTTTTTACCAAAATTGGTATGATGCCAGTGATTTCACCATTCTGTTAATACCACTATCCCATAATGTCCAAAATCTCTTATATAAAATTTTCGTCTGGCCTGGGTTGAAGTATTGAAAATTGACTTAGCTGTTTGTTTACACAATCGCGCATCACATTGTGTTAAATTACTGTGCAGTTGGCTACACATCATTGTAGCACATTAAACACAATATATATTTTGTTACTTTAGTGCGTAAAAATTGCCTTTTTTGTGTACACCAGAGAATGTTGGCGCCAGAGAGCCAAGTCTATAGTATTAGAAAAAAAAATCTTCTGCTCTATTTAATAAAAATAGGTGAATATACAATATACATAAGAAAAAAAAAAATGCAAAGTTCTTGAGAAACAAGCATCATGTAATCAATACAAATAACATAAAATAATCTGAAAGTTATTTCAATATAAACAGTAGCTATACAAAATAAAACATTATTGAAAAAAGAGTATAAAAAAAAACACACACACACAATAACATAGTATAATTCAATAACATAGTATGTGCAATTTATTGAATAAAAATTGGCCCATGGAAAAAAATTGTTATTCTATATTTACGAAATATTCCTTTAATATGTAAGTTATGATGGGACAAATGATCACTATGGAGACTTTCACTAATAAAAAAAAGCATAGATACAAAATTTTTTTTGATTAGGTCAAAGGAAAAAACATAATAATAAGAAGAAGAAAGAATTATTATAAGATTAATGAAAGAAATACATGTTCCATTAACATATTGCGTAATATGTAATTTGTTGGCTATTGTAAACTAAAGTTTAAAAATGGTATCTTTATAATTTAAATACAATCTAAATCGTTATTTATTTTCTTATGTTCCCGAATTTCTTTCTGTTTGGTTAGTTATAGCTTTCAGTATTATATATATAGAAACTCTCTCTATATATATACATATTTGGATGAATTGAAATAACTGAGCAGTAATTCAAAGACATTTATGCTAAAGTATTAAGCACAATAAGCCTCAACAGGCTGCAGTCCCCCTTTGATCAATCTACGCTAAAGTAATGTATTACACAATACAGTACAGCCGTTGAAAGATGGACAACTAAAATTAATTTAAAAAAAATTATTATTATTAAATTAATGAATCTTCAATTGTCAATTGTTCTGCCGCTTTCATTATTTTCAGCTGTTTTCAAGTGTCGATTTTTCGTTTTAAATTACTTCGTTGTGTTATTGTTTTACCAATTTGTTAAATAAAATAACTTAGAAATGTATTTTTCAAATGAAGAATTCGTGGATATTCATTAAGTAAACGGGTTTCGTAATGGATATGAAAGCGGGCCAGTTTTTCTAATCGCAATTCGGGCAGAAGACCGAATTTCCTAATCGCAGAATACCAGATCGCCGTGTAATTTGGTAGCGTTCACCGATGTTTAAGAAAAACAAGATCGTATCCTAAAGCTATTGCTGAACTTGGCCAAGATATTGTCGATCAAGAGGAAGTCATATTAGAGCGTATTGAACGCAGTTCATCTGCTAGTATGCAAGGAATTTCTAATAATGTTCTAAGCGAATGAACGTATGGAGAACCATTAAGGTATTTTGACTTATACTCATATCTACAAAGAATCCGGGCTTGTCACCTACCAGAAGATGTCGAGTTGGGGATGCAGTTCTGCCATTGGCTCACTGAGCTAATACATGTACTTCAACAAATTTGATTCACTAATGACTGCGGATGGTATCAATAATAGCCGAAATTCACATTACAAATCCATTGAAAACCCATACGAAACCTACGAAACAAATTTTCAACATAGATTTTCAGTAAACGTTTGGTTTGGAATTATTAATGACCAACTTATCGGACCTTTTATAATGGAGGGGTCGTTTAACAGGTAATAATTATTATCATTTTTGTCAAGAAAAATTGACCCTTCTTATAGAGAATGTTATACTCTTGCATACAGAGTTCAGATGTGGATTCAGCAGGGACGATACACTCGCTCATTATGATAGGAAAGTCACTTCATTTTTAAATCTTTCACTATCATATCACAATCATTGGAACGGAAGAGTTGGTTCAGTGCCTTAGCCTCCGAAGTCACATGATCTGAGACTTATGGGCTACTTTCTTTGGTAGCACATGAAGTCTTTCGTGTATACAGAAAAATCTAACTGTAGAAATCAACTCAGCAGCAGAAATTATGAATGCTTTAACGAACATAATAAATTCTCCTTACATCTTAAAGCGAGCTGTTAGATCACTCTTATGCAGGCCTAGACTTCTTTATACTGCAGCTGGAGGAGATCATTTTGAATAGAATTCGTAAAAATAAACTTGTCAAATAAAGTTCTGTGTAATAGTACCGCAAACATAATGCAACCACAGCAGAGAGAAGAGAAGCCCTCTCTGGTTAACAGAGACTACTCTCTGACTTAGGCAGACTAGAATGGGAGAACCTGTGTATATAAGCCAGTGGGGATCTATCTAAAGGATCTATCAGATACAACCATACAACTGTACATCGCATCGTGTCATATCTTTACTCTCACCATTCATTCTATCATTTTCATTATAAAGTCCAGTGCAGTTAGTGTAAACTTAGCTATATTATATTAGTGTCTTCATATCTCGTTCATTTAATCAAACCTAATTTTTCTCCTCAACAACTCCATTATATTCTGCTAAAAACAATTTATTTGTTAATTAATTTCTTCAGCTGTCCACCTTTCAATCGATGTACTTCAGTTAGAAAGCATTTTCGGGCTTATGTTTATTAGCTATTTTTGACTCAAAACGACTTCAATAATACGTCCTTAATTTGTGGGCCTCGATTCCATGGGATACCCCGTGGATCTGAAGAGAACGTCGTGTGAGTATTTAACATCAGAATTTTTTTTCTTATATTTAGATTCTCTCGATTATTTCGAAAAGGCTCCAAAGTTAAGTTTTAGGGAATTGCAGCATTAGGCTCTCCTGCAATTACTTCAATATAATATGAGGTCTAAAACAATTTATTGCTAGAATCTCAAGTTTGATAAAAAAAAAACTATTAACTGGAAATCTAATAAGATTTTGGAGATTGCTCGAAAAAGGCACCAACGATTTTCTTTAAACTTGGGATTATTGACCATTCACTTGTATCTGTCATTATTTTCACATCAAATTTGATTGTGTACTACCGAGAAAACGGTTTAGTAAAGCTTAAATTTAAACTGACTTTCAAGTTTTGTTGAAAATTAATAGTGGTGTTGACTGGTATAAAATATAGTCACAATCAGTTAGCATCTGTGATCTAATAACCAACAAGTAGAATGTATGATTCTTATCACCTGTAAGTATATATATAATGTAACTTGGAAAACTAAAAGACTAGTTAATATTCCAAGACTGAACAAAATTTATCACTCTATTATCACTCTATTAATTATCACTCTAATTATAGTTGCAGAAAGGGTAAATTCTTCTTTCGTTTCTTTTTTTTTAATTATACCAGATATTTTCTTAAATAATAAAATAATAAATTTAGTGTTCGAATTTTTAAAATTGTCTTCCAAAGATTGTCACGTTTTTACAAATTTCTATGAATGGAAACCATAAAAGTGAATGAAGGACAGACATTTCGATGCCCACACGCCTACTCACCATTATCTGTCACTTCTTTGATGGTTTTTGTTTTGAAAAATCATTAATTAATTGTCAACTGAAAAAAAAAATTAGGCCTCATTAATTTTTATTGTTTATATTATTTATGTTATCATTGTTTATCATGAAAACTCATCAGATTTCGTTCAATTATAATCAGATATAAACATATTTTACTGTAAAGTCCTTATATGTTACGAAGAGTTGGTAAATAAGTAAAAGGTCAGTATAGGAATTACTGCTGTTGATATTTTGGTTTCTTGTTTAATCCAGTTTCAATGAATATAAAAAGTCTGGTCAAGGCCGAATTGCCATCTTAAATGGCAACACAGCATTTTTGGATGAGCTGCTAATGGAATGTTGGTATCGTCTGAAATTTTTCTATTTTTTTTATTAATACATAAAATTTCTGTTATGTTTTTATTGGGTGAATATGTACTTGAAAAGTGTATCAGATTTCATTGCAAATCGAGATCGTAACATTTTATTTATTAATGTATTCTTCTGGGGGGGGGGAGGAATAGTAGTTTAAAAAAAATTTAACCATGAGCCTTATCTTGTAACTTAGATATAAAAAAAGGCTACTAGCTAAGCCATTTAGGTTAATCAGATCTTATGCCTAAAATATAGAATTTACTTGGTCGTAAAGTGCAGGATTGGTTAGGTGGTGTTGCCTTAGAAATTAGCGAAGGGATGGATTCTTGAGAGAATTAGTCGATAGTGAATAAATCGATGCTACTCTCAAGTAAATGAGTGCACAAGCTGATGGAAGTGGCCGAGTTTCCTACATTCACCATCGCGTCCTTATCGCTCATTTTAAAAAAGTGTGAATATTTTCTGAACTTTACAGCTTCTTTGTGTGTATTTATTCGAAAAAAAATTGGTAGGTGATTCTGTAAATTTAAATATGGATGAATGTAATTTTGAAAGTCTGGTATATTATCCAATTATTGAAGAAAGTAACCTCTAAAGCAACTCATGCTGCTGGGGAGTACAATATAGTGGAAGGGGAAGAAGACTGTAATCCGCGCAGCGCTGTTTTTTTAGTATCAACAATTTCTAGCGGGCAATAAGAGCCTTGAAATCAGCTCATGTCCTGTCTTCCTCGGCCATTTAATACAGTTATTCTGATAGTGGATATACATAAACAGACTAGAAAATCTTTAAGCTGTATTGAGAGTTTATCTTATTCCTGTACTCTTAATTCGTCACTTTTAAATCATTCCTTTTAAAGTGAAAATGTTAAAAAAACCTACAAGTGATTGTAACATCATAATAAAAGAAGGAACTACCGCTTTTTTTATGACTTTTCAGCAGATTTTCGTGAATTTTGTAGCACAATAAATAATTAATTGATTTGAAATTATGGGTGAGTAAAAAAATGGTTGAACCTGGGTAATTACCAGGTGGAGGAGGGGGATAAACTCCCCAGATCCTGTCAGGTTACTAGGATTCCTTAGGGATCTTAACCTGAAGGAGGTTCTGTAGAACGGATGTTCATTTGGGTACAGTGGAAAAAAAGATTCCTTGGCAGTAGCTGTTTAAGCCAAGGAATCTTTTCTGCCTTCTTTAGAGGTTACTTTCTTCAATAATTGGATAATATACCAGACTTTCATTGGCGCTGCCTTCTTTACTCCCTACGAATGTAGATGACTTTACTAATGAGTCATCTACATTCGTAGGGAGTAAAGTTCGGTCTTTCTTTATGTCGATTTTTTTAATCGAATTAACAAGTATATCACGAGGAGATCTCTAATTAGATTGAGAGACACTACCAATCTAAAATCCATAAAAATAAAATAATTATATTCAATTTTCCAAGTTTCAAATATCCGTTTGATATTGATCCATTTGAAAAATGTCATTACGCTGTAGCAAAGTAAAAATGAATAATTACTGTATTAACTTAATCTCTCTACCTTTATTCTGTCTCATTCACTCTTCTTAGATTTCTTTTTCTTGTAATTCTTGTTGTAGTAATCTGGAATACTACTAATTCATAGATAAAAAATATATATATAACCTTTTATTTGAAATATTCTTTTGAAAAAATTATTTTTGGGGTTCCTAAACATATATGTATGTCGCTAGATTTCTACGTTATTGGAGTTTGTTCAATGATATTGGCGCTGCCTTCTAATATCGCTGCCTTGGGTAGGTATAGAGATATTCCCATCATCTCTATATATTTATGTTAGTCGGCAACTAATTAAAACTTTCATGCATAAAGAAAATTTGTCAACTTTTCAATTTTATTAACGGAGTAGGAGAAACTCCTGTGGGTGTTTCACACCACATTATTTTTACAAATAGAATTCAACTTCTTAGGTGACATTTCACAGATTCAATTTAGTATTATCCAATATTTAGTTAACAGTTGCTATATAAACTTAAACCTAGATTACACATTGCGTTTTCAATTGTTAATACTAGAATTATTTACATGAAATTTGCAATGTATTTGGTACAAAATAATGGATATCGCAAAAAAAAAGCAAGTAATGATTAGAATAATATTTTGTATTTTTGAAAGAATCAACTTTAAAATCATGTGTAATATAATTATAAAATATTCTATATATTGTGATATGGTGGTATCTCATCAAAATCACATAACATGCAATAAATTATAATTTGTCCGGGAAATGAAAGGACGGTCCTTAATAATGGCGAAATCTGTTCCCAAGGTTACTTTAGCGTTGGTGATAATGAAAGAGTTTGGAAACACGAACATCGTAAACTTAGTTCTGAAGTGTGTACGCTATTTACTCAAATCTATTTTTACCCCTTTCGCATTTACAATTAATTTGCATTTTAGATAAAATTGAAATATAACTATCTGGGCTGTACAAACGGAGGGATTAGCTAAGTGGTTAGTGAGTTGGACTCCCCGCGGAGGTCCAAGGTTCGAGTCCAGTGCTACCCTTAGATTTTTTTCTTTCTAGGAGCCTCTTCAGCTCACTGTCCGGTGATGGACAGTGTTGTCTGTAGCGAGAGAAGACTGTCCGGAGGCCGACAGCTATTTAATCAAGTGACATATAAAAGCATCAGTTTAATGCTAAGTCGCGAATTTAGCATTAAACTGATGCTTTTATATGTCACTTGGTTAAATACCTGTCAAAAGCAACGTACCAATTCATAATATATTTCTCTTGCATAAACGACACTTAATAGAAGTTTTCTTTAATTTCAAAACTGATGAGGATAACATCTGGCCTTTAGGTACCGGCTCGTATCCAGTGGAGATAAACACATACCCACAATAACTTTAATACTCCCACAAAAACCTTGGGATTTAATAAAACAAGAAAATGTTATTTGGCTGGGGCCAAAGAAAAAAACTTTTCAAATTTAAAAGTTTATTCAATCGACGTTTCGGACACTTTCGGTGTCCTTCTTTAAGGATCTACATGGAAAAAAAAAAACAAAGAAAGGAACACAGAAAAATTGCAAACATCTAGTGAGAAACATCACAGCTCAATATGTAAACTAAGGGTGGCAATACATAGTAGAAGAATGCCTCCCATTGTTTACATATTAACTCTATTGTTTCGCATGATTTATTTGTTTGTATCTTCCTTTGTTTTTTTTTTCATATAGATTCTGAAGAAGGACACCAAAGATATCCGAAACTTTGATTAAAATAAACATTTGAAAAGTTTATTTTCCATTTCCAACCTAAACATTTTGCTTGTTTTATTAACAAAGCGGCAAATGTAACTATTATTTTATATTGGTTTAAATTTAATATTTAAAAATATTTAACATACAAAAAATACACAAGGAATTTATAACCCGAACAGGATATAAAAAATTGACTCCCAATAAAGATATAGAAACACAAAAGAACTCTCTAATGACCCATATTATTATATATATTGTTGTGTGCTTGTATTATATATGTTATTTCTTTTCACTATAAAGGAATGAATCACTTGTTTTGCCAATCTTGTCCAGTTAAGTTTCCTTTAATGTATTTAATGTAGGAGATCAGAACTGTGAAAGCGAAATAAAAAAAAATTTAAAAAAAAACTAGATTCATATCTTTTTAGTTTGTTATAATTATTTAAACTGACATAGAAAAATTTCATTTAATATTTGATTTGATGTTTTAGCAATAAATACGTAAACAGATTCTTCATTATTTCCAATCTCATTAGTTCCTTTCATGTAATTAATTATTAGTAAAACATTGACAAGAATATTTTTTCTTAAAGTTTTTATAATTATTTAAAATTTTTAGTTGACAGACTTGAATTAAAGAACAGTTTATGAATTAATGTAATTATTTTTTGTTCACACGAAGAAAAAAACTGGTTGCAAATACCAGTATTTTGGAATGAATAAGCGAGTTGGACTCATTAGCATTGGCTCTCATCATGGACAATTGATACACATAACACTTACGTAGATTGTTGAACTGGCAGATTGAAGAAGGATGATAAAAAGAGATGTCAATCGCAGCTAGCATTTTCTGAGAACTTCATTGACCAGTTTACTTATTATTTTCTCTTTCTTTTGGTAAAAGGAAGTATTAAGATGGGGTCAAATTTTCGAAAATAGAATTTTTACCGGAAATACTTGTTTTAGGTCACTTGAGTGGGTAAAAAAATGTTTTTAACGAATGGCCTGTATGTGTGTGTGTGGGTAAACAGAATATTTAAAAAACGAAAAGTCGCTATAAGCTCAAACTTTGTATTCCCGTTTATGAATACTACCTCCACATTTGACACAAAGGTTTTATAGTGAAATCCATGAACCGGAGATTTGACTTTACTGAATGGTTTTCTCGAGAACGGCTCCGATAATTTTCTCTAAACTTTGTATACTATTTACACGCATCGGTAACTATCACTTTTATTTGAAACATTTTCTCAGGATGCTTTCCTCTAAAGTACCATTTCAGTATGATGTATGATTCTACCATCCATATAATATTAATCTACACAAGAAGCATTTCTAGAATTCGACATTTGAAGAAAATCGGAATCCTGGAAGTGCCACTTTACTGAAAAGGTTTCGGAATTTTGTAATTTCCTTGAAAGACAACTTCCAGTCAAACGATTTCCTTTAAATTTATTTGAAATATTAACTGCGCAGATTAAAACCTATCACTTTTATTTGAAACAGATTAAAAAAAAAAAATTAATTTAGAAGGTAGGTTTGCTGAATTTGTTGTGTTAAATATCAAATTTTATTTTGATTGGTTCAATGTTATTTATTAGTACGCTCTTCTGGGCTACAATGTAATCAATTCTCTACCTGCGGCCTGTTGTCTCATTCTCGTGAAATGTACAGGGAATACAATTCCACTGCGACCTGGTGAACGATCTATTCTGGTCCCCGATAGATGTCAGAGCATCTATTGCTCTGATGAATAGCTACGTACATACAAACTCCAAGCATAAAAAAAGTTTTTTAAACTGAATGTTATGAATTCTTGGTAGAAAATTTTTGTGTGTGTTTAATAACAATTTTATTTTGTTCCATTAGTATAAACGGCCAAACACAACATGGCGGACTTACATTCAATTTTTGCTTTATTATCTTTTACTTTCTTTGTCAACAATGGAATATTGAATTTTTCCTCTTGCTCACATTAATTTCATTTCTTTTTATAACAAATTTTTATCCCACAATTTGATATTTATAAAATTACCTACGAAGGGAAAATTAGTAAAAAAATTCGAAACTATATTTTTCATTGAAATAATTAACTATAAATAATTAGCCAATCACAGTGTAGAAGTAAAGGTGTCAAATGTGGGCGTGATCAACGCGATAATTTTACATTTCTGATTGGCGTAACATACACGCACGCCCATATTTGACACCTTCACTTCTACTTTGTGATTGGTTAATTATTTATTGCTAATTATTTCTTTGAAAAAACTAGTTAAGAATTTTTTTACTAATTTTACCTTCGTAGGTATTTTATAAATTATCAAATTTTGCAATAAATTTTTTTATAAAAAAAAATGCAAAAAATCAAGTTATTTCTAACATAATGATTATTCTTTTACATAATTAATTTGAGCTATAAAGAAAAAAGTAATAATTTTCATTCCATTGTTGAAATAGAAAGTAAAAGAGAATTAAGCAGAAATCTAATGTAAGTCCGCCATTTTGTATTTGGCGTTTATAATAATGGAACAAAATGAAATTGTTGTTAAACACACATAAAGTTTTCTTTTTTATTTTCACATGAATGTTTCACAGCAGTTTTTTTTATTTTAATGTTGTTGCGATAAACTAGATTTTGATTGAATTTGCTCTTGCATAGATTTCCATCTTTATAGTACACTTTCAGTAATTTGTAGACCGCGCCACCTACATACATTTAATGACAACGTTATAGTGCCAAGTGTCAAATGTCCAGTGTGTAAGATTTTTTAGTCTATATAGCGATGAACTAGAGTTTGCCAAGTAGCTGCTACATAACTATGATAGAGATTTTTTCCGACTGCTTCATTTATAAAATGGAAACATCAATAGGTGGTAATATACAACTTAAATTACTGTATCATCGACCGATTTCGGGCGTTCGTCCACCTATCGGGCTCTGTTTATAAACTCCTTCTTTATATCTGACTAGGGCGGCGTGTTATTTTGTTGTTTTCATTTTTAAAAGGCATTGTATTTTTGAATCTTTAAAACATAATCATCAATAAATGGGAGTATGAACTTAAATTACGTTTAGGAGTAAATTTACATTTTCTATTTACTAGATAATTATTTATATTATCTCATTTTTAATGTTATTCTTGTCTATAGAACCAATATTTAATTTCTAACAATTATTACTGCTTCCATTTGTTAATCTATTATGGAATATATTGACATTATAGTATAAGTAATAATAAATTAAATAAACGATCAAAAGACATTATAAATGAACATAATGTAAAAGCGATTAAATTATATAATCATGCTATCCTGACATTAACGTAAGCTATCTGATACACATTTATTCTGTCCGACATTCACAACCATGCATGCTATCTGACATTCATATATTTTATTTCATTATTACTTCATATACTTTATTTTATTATTAATTATTCCCATAATATGTCAACAATTCACGTAGTAATGTTTGGGATTAAATACTGGTTCTCTATAGTCAAGAAATAGCATTTAAAATAAAAATAGTATAAATAATTATCTGGTAATGTAGAAGTTGTAAATTTATTCCAAATCGTAATTTAAGTTGAATATTTTTACTTATTGATGATTCCCTTTTTAAAGAACCAAAAATTACAATGCCTTTTGGAAATGAAACACCATGTGGGTCCAATCAAGTAAAAAAAACAAAAAAAAAACACAAAAACAAAATATTTTCCAAAACAGTATGTAAACTGACTTTACTTTGAGCAAGTCTAAGTTATCATCCAGTTTAGCCAGATATCCTGATGGTGGGCGAATGCCCAATACTGGTTGATGACAAAATGAAGCAGGCTATCATGGAAAATATCTCTGATGCTTTCCATCTTTGCAGCCGCTTCAACAACGATTAACAACTTCTTTAACTCTTTAAGTGTATTATGTGAATCTTGGAGGTATTCTGCTGAGTTTGTTCGTGTTGTTAGGCTGGGATGGCTGTAGAGACGCAATTATAATGGAGTTGTTGAGGAGAGAAATTGGGCATGATTGAAATAAACGAGATATGAAGACACTGTTATAATGTAGCTATAAGTTTACACAAACTGCACTGGACTTTATAATGACTTTAATAGAATAAAAGGTGGGAGTAGAGAATACACGATGCGATGTATGGTTGAATCTGATAGATAGCTCTAGATAGATTCCCTCTGGCTTATATACACACGTTCTCCCACTCTAGCCTGCTTAAATCAGAGAGTACCAGAGAGGGTCTGTCTTCTCTCGGGCCTGTCTTCTTCTCTCTCTTGCTATTAAACAATGATCATTGCAGAAGTTGCTAGTTCACTTCACCAAGGCGGTTAGAGTAAATTATGTGATTACATATAAGATCGCTTTATTATTTACCTTTTCTTAATCATAACAAGAGGAAGTATTACGATCGTGTCAAATTTTCAAAATTGAGTTGTCACCGGAAATATGTTACGAGGTTCCCTAAATATAAAAAAAAAAAATGCTTTTACCGAATGGCCAGGTATAAAAGCTCTTTCTAACCAGTGCGTGTGTCTGTGTGCGCTCACAAACACAATATCTCAAAAACAAAAAAATCTTAAGAATTCCGTTTAGATTACTGCAACCGTATCAGACACAAAAGTTTTGGGCGAAAACCATAAACCAGAAGGGCGACTTTATTGATTTTCATTTTCTTTTTTTTATAGATTTTCGCCATTTTATTAAAAATGGTTTCAATGTGAAAACTTTTTATACTATGTATATACCATACATAAACGCCTATAATTTTTACTTGAAACATTTGAATTTCTTGAAAAATTGCATTTTTTTGGATGTTCTGCGGGAACGGTAGCATTAAAGATATCACTTCAATACAGCGTAAGATTCTATTGCCTAATAATATTGATATATATATTAGAAGTATTGGTAGAATATCAATTTTGTAGAAAATCGATCGATCGATCGATCGATCTTTACGGAATAAGTTTTTGAGTTATTTTTTGTTTAATTTTCTTCGAAAATTACTATAACGATTACTTTTAGAAACCTGGAATGCAACTACGCAGAAATAGATCTAACATTTTGATTAGAAACATTAAAAAAAAAAGAAAAAAAAATAATAATAATTTCAGATAGTTCTGGGGAATTTGAAGCGTTAAGTTTTAAATATTTTATGAGGCTGGTTTGATTGTAATTGACGCTCTCTTCTGTTATCACTTCCATTATCTACCTTGATAGGTAGCTATTACATATATTGCTGCTATTAGATATATTACTGGAATTATTCCATTCAATTTAGATTTTTAGAAATTAGCTTTCACCACACATACTTGTTTAAAAAATACCTTGAACACGAAAAATTTATTTTAAACATTAAAGTTTACATATATATATCTTTAAATCTTTAAAACATATTCTTCTTTATTCAAAACCTTTTTCCAGGCGAATTGATTTGAAAAGGTTATGAGCTACTTCATTTTATAGTGCGAATCTCTACAGTTATATCTTATATATTAATTAAGCGGGTAATTCATTGTTTTGCATTGAAGAAAAAAAAAAATCTGGTGCGAAACACTCACACAACTTTCTCTTACTTCAGTTCTGAAAATTATATATAATTTTTACTTGAAACATTTGAATTTCTTGAAAAATTGCATTTTTTTGGATGTTCTGCGGGAACGGTAGCATTAAAGATATCACTTCAATACAGCGTAAGATTCTATTGCCTAATAATATTGATATATATATTAGAAGTATTGGTAGAATATCAATTTTGTAGAAAATCGATCGATCGATCGATCGATCTTTGAATTGAAAAATATTTTATAGTTAGTGTATCAAAATTTAATGAAATTCGTTGAAAACTGAGAGAAATTGTTCAGTAAAAGCGCACTTCCGTTTTAGTAATTTCCTTGAAACTCGAAATTTTGGCCATCTATTTATTTACTAATTAATTTTCTTCAGGTGATAGAATTGTATAATCAACTATGATAGTATTATCGAGAAAAACATAACCCCATCCCACGCCCCTAAAAGTGCCCTTAAAAGAATTTTCCCAGAGAGATTTTTTAAATAAAAGTTGTAGATCTTTCTATGTTTAGTTTATATTAGATGTTTCAAGAAAATCGCCGAAGCCATTTTTGAGAAAATTGCGAAAAAGTGAAAAAAAAATCATTTAGTAAAGTGGTACTTCCGGTTGAGGAATTTTGACAGATGACCCACTGTCAGATCCTATGGTGAAAACTAAACGGAATATCAAGTTTGAAATTTCTACGATTTTTCGTTTTTGAGCTATGCTGTTCCCATACATACTATATACGACCGCCACACACAAACCCACACACACACACACACACACATACACACACACACACACACACACACAACACACACACACACACACACACCACACCATTTGCTAAAAAACCACTTTTTTTGACCTCAGGGGACCTCAAAACGGATATTTCCGGTGAAAACTCGATATCGAAAATTTGACACGATTACAATACTTCCTCTTACTAGAGAGTAACAGAAAGTAAAAAAATAATAAGTTTTCTGAGGGAAGGGATTAGCTAAGTGGTTAGCATACTGGACTCCCACGCGGAGGACCGGGATTGGAGTCCTGCTGTGCTACCCTTAGATTTCTTCTTCTTAGGAAGCCTCTACAGCTCACTGTCCGGTGATGGACAGTATTGTCTGTAACGAGAGAATACTGTCCGGAAGCCGACAGTGCATTGAGAAGGCTCCGGCGCCAATGACCATAGATGACGCGCCTTAAATTAAAAAAAAAATAATAATAATTTTTGTGAAGTTAATTAACCAGGAGACTGAATTTTCACTTTCCCCAATTTGCTGAAAAACTGTTTCTTTAAACCTTTGTATACAGCTAAATATAAAAACATCTGCTTTATTTTACTTTTTTTTTTATTTATTTAAGGCGGATCAATATCTAGGCAGGTCATCGGTGCTCGAAGCCTTCTCAGTGCGCATAGCCGGCCGGCCTCCGGGACAGTATTCTCTCGTTATAGACAACACTGTCCATCATCTGAACAAGTGAACTGTAGAGGCTCCTAGGAAGAGAAACATCTAAAGCTGGACTCGAACCTGGGACCTCCGCATGGGAGCCCAGTGCGCTAACCGATGTAACAGCAACCAAAGAGAGATCAGCAACCTAAGACAGTAAAGAGAAGAGAAACAAACCCAAGCACTCTTGCGGCGTGAATAGCGCATAAATTTTTCTATCTTCGAACAGACAAACCAGGTATGCTTCCCTTGCTTCTTGAAGTGCACCAATTGCTGCACTCTGGAAACGATAGGGCTTCTAGGTCCCCGTAAGCAGCTTGCGGTCCAAAGCAGCACGTAAGAGTGCACCATTCACGGGAGGTGCAAAGAAGCCCTATCGTTACAGGCCTGGAACTGTCGCTCTTCGAGAAATCAGACGTTATCAAAAAAAATCTACAGAATTGCTCATTCGTAAATTACTTTTCCAACGTTTTGGTTCGTGAAATCGCTCAAGATTTCAAAATGGATCTTCGTTTCCAGAATGCAGCAATTGGTACACTTCAAGAAGCAAGTGATCTGGTTAGTCTGTTCGAAGATACAAATTTATGCGCTATTCACGCCGAGAGAATGCTTGGGTTTGTTTCTCTTCTCTTTACTTTCTTTGGTTGCTCTTACACCATTAAGCTAATCCCTTCTCTTTCTACATTATTTGAAAAATTTTTTTCTCAGGATATTTCATTTTGGCGAACGGTTTAACCACAAAATTTTCGCGTAAAACATGTGGGTTCTATCAACACCAATACAGTTATTTAGGGCATGCTGAACATTTAGTAAAAATGCCTATTTCAAATAAAATTTGTCAATTAGAACTGTAAAAAATAAAACAAGAGAACGTTGTGTGCATATTCTTTTACATTGATTCTTTTTTTCACCATCTTGGGAAGCAAAAATGTACGTATTATTAATAAATTAATGACAAACAATGGACCAAGTTAGTTTTTAAATTAAAACTATTTATTTATTTATTTTTTTTTTTAATATTTTAAAGGACAGATTTAATAAGGGAAAAGGTTTTCCTACATCATCTAATTTCTAGTTGCTCTATTCTATATTTATATTATCTTAGTTACATAATTCCATTAACAGTATTTGTAATAAATGGCGGACTACAAAAAAATTCTGCAGTTTTTGTAAAAAGTATTTTTTGTTTTAAATGCTCAAAGAAAATAATTTATCTAATATTGAATGAATTTATTACATAATAATTTTTTTTAATTTTATATTAAATATAAATTTCATTTTATAAAGAAAAAACTTCCGCCAACCTGCATGGATAATAAAATAAAATTAAAAAATATATAAAACGTAATAATTCAGCATTGGATTCTATTTTATTATTTTTTTTTTTTTTTTGAAGATGATTATTTGCTCTTTTAACTAGCGCGCGAGATGTGTGTGCGTATTAATCAGATTTCCCAATCCCATCTCATCTTGGCCCTGACATTTCACTTTCCAATAGCTTTGTCGCCCGCCACTACTACTCTTCTTCTTTTAATACTTGTTTCATTTTTTTTTTTTTTTTAAATATATAATATATATCAACCTTCCAATAAGATTTCATTTGATACATTTCCGTCTTTAAATTCCGATACCTATCAACTATACTGTTCTCACAATTAACCAAATACTTGTTGCATAATTAACGGTATATTGCTTGTTATAAATGTGAAACACTATTTAAATTACAAAAAAAAAAAAAAAAAAAAATATTTTTTAATTTCTATTAAATGAGATTATCTTCATTTAGCAGCCAATATGTTATATAATATTTGGTCATTACAATTCCATTTCATTGATTTTAATTATAATTATTACTTATTGTAATTAATTACTGAGTGTAATTAAATACTGGGGAATAGGCTTGAAACAATATGCAGGATAAATGTAACAGTTTTTACAGTCAAGTTGAGAGTGTTTACAGTAGAATGTGTCTGTGGTATTCAACTTGCAGAAAGGGAGATGGTGGCTGGATCTTGAAGAGCCTACAGGGAACTTTTTGAATGCATGAATGATTTTAGTTATCTAGACACTATAATAATTATGTAAATAATGACATCCTACCTGAAATAAAGTGTAGGATAAAGGGGCAGCAAACAAGTGTCATTTTGGACTCTCCGAACTACGAAGAATGGTTGTAGAAAAACACCTGATAAAATCATTTTTAACTTACGGTCACGGAATGCTGGACATTGTCCATAAATCGATTAATTATTATCGATTTATTAAGGAGTTGAGTGTAGGATGCCCATAATTTTTTTTTTTTTTTTTTTTTTGGAGCTATGCACCAGGTACAAAAAATTTAGTGTCAGCTGGCTAACAATGCCATGAGATACTTAACAAAATATTAGAAGGAGAGTTGTTAGCTGGCCTAAGCTTTGACCAAAAGCGAATTGTATATGTTAAAAATTGAAGATTGGAGGGCAGTGGCGCTTGATAGACACGTCTGACGGATATCATGGCAGAATGTCATGTTCCTTGGTGGACTGTAGCATCGCGATGAAGAAATTATTAATTTTTACCGCAATTCACATAGAACTATGCTTAACAATAACCGTCCAAATTTATACAAGAATTGAATCTATAGGGACAGTTATTCTAAACAAAAGGAGCGTTTCTCTTCTTCTTTTTTTTAAGTTGACACCTAAGAAGAGGTTATTAAGGATTATAATATAATATTAAGGAGTATATAATGTTTTAGTATATGTACATGTATACTTACTTACTGAACAAAGTTAATACTTTGATGTTTGACGTATGCATGTGATTGATTTTAAGGTATTATGGATTTTCGCACGTCCAAAAAATTCAACATGTTCAAGATACTCGTATATCAAATTTTTCCTCAGTAAGTGAGGAGTCTTGATCCCCACTTTAGAAAACACTATTCTATGATAAAACTTATAAACTTAGTTTATTTGGGTGAAATCTCAAACTTTTTAAAAATCTCTAAAAACTATTACGATTTAATTAAGTGCATATTATCCTAAGTTTCGGAAGATATTATCAATATTCTTTCATTTAAGATAAACCTTCATGTACATTACTCTAATTTAATGATAGCTTATATCTTCGAGTTGAATTGCTGTAATGCAAGTTTAGCGTAATGCAAGTGACGATACAATTTTAACAATTCAATATACCTAACGGATGAATTACTCTGCTAATTTAAAGAAAAAAAAATACTTCGCAAACACATATTATATAATAATAAATAAATTTAATTATGAATTGTGAAAGAATTAACACATTGGCCAATAGGAAATAAAAATGTGTTTTTGAAAACTAGTCCAGTTCATCTGTGATCTTTGGGGGGGTGAAGCAATAAATAAATAAATAATGTGCAATTCTATTTTATAAACATATTTTATACTTCACGTCTCTGAGTTTTAACTTCTTTTTTTTTTTTTTTTTTGCTTTATTACAAACATTATATTCAATATTTTCGGTCTAATTAACAGAAAATAAATTTCTAATTAAATGTGTAATGAAATTATTATATTTTTTGCATTTTGATTGTATCAGTTGTAGTAATACATTGCAAAAAAAAAGAAAAGATTGCATTTTATAATCAATTATGTTTCAATTTTTTTTTTTTTTTTTAATTTATTTATTGTTACAATACATGTACCAACACAAAAGTGTTTGCACTGTAAGCTGTTTGCTCTGTAAAGATAATGTACTGACGTGTAGAACGTGTGCAGGTACCCCATCCAAGATGGCCCTGTTGGAGTGATTTGTTTATGAAGTGAATAAATGATATGTGAAGTGAAATGAATGTATGGGTGTGAATGTAAATTATGCTAGTTCATAATGTCGTTCAGTGAGGTCTGTCAGTCAGTATGAAGTTTGTCTACGGTGGATGTAACAAGTCCTGTGGCCATCTCCGTTTTAGTCTTCTTCCTGGAACTAGAGTTGTTTGTAAATTGTTGATTAGAAGATTTGTATGACTGTTCAGTTTGACATGATACTTAGTGTACAGTCGATGTGCTGCGTGTTGTACTGTTTCAGTGTTTGTGTCTTTATGTATTGTTTCGTTTGTAACATAGAAAGGAGATGAAAGTATAGTCCGCAGTGTGCGAGATTGGAATGTCTGAATTTTTTTCAAATGTGTCTGTTTAGCCGCTCCCCAAAGCTGAAGTCCGTATGTCCAAATTGGTTTCAATAGAGTCTTGTAAATTAAGAGTTTGTTGTTTATGTTTAATGTGGATTTTGTCTTTAGTAATCTGTATAACTGTTTGAAACGTAAATTAAGTTCAAGTCTTTAGTTTTTACATGTGTTGCCCAAGTTAGTCGTTTGTCCAAGTGCATCCCTAAATATTTTACCGAGTTACTTAACGGTAATGGTTCGTTATCATATTTCACAGGTATATCTTCCGTCTTTTTTAGAGTAAAAGGTACTGTTTTTGTTTTGTTTTATTGAGTTTACTTTTCCATGTGATGTTCCAGTTATGCAAGTTAGTCAAATGCTGCTCCAATATTAATTTGTTGGTTATTATGTCTGTGTTGGTAACAAGTAGTGCTATGTCATCCGCATAGGTCGCAGTAACAATATTCGGATGTTCAGGTATGTCGTATGTGTAAATATTGTATAGTAGTGGCCCCAGAACACTCCCCTGCGGGACTCCAGCCTCAATGGGATGAATGTCGGAGATAACTGTTTTTACCCTAACATTGAAGAATCTGCCCTCGAGATAAGATTTTAGCAAAAGATAATAAGTGAAAGGTAGAATTCTCTTTAGTTTGACAAGCAATCCTGGGTGCCATACTTTATCGAAGGCTTGTGAAACATCTAGAAAAATGCCTGTACATATCTGTTTGGATTCGAGAGCGTTAGCAATGTGTGTTGTGACTCTTGTATTTGATGAATAGTAGAGTGCTGTTGTCTGAAGCCAAATTGATGCTGTGGTATGATACGGTCTGTATAGTGTGTAAGTCGTTTTATGAGCAGTTTTTCTAGTAATTTTCCTAGTATCGGAAGCAAACTAATTGGTCTGTAGGAAGTAGGCTCTGTAGGAGATTTGCCAGGTTTTGGTATCATAGTTACTAAGGAATATTTTCAGATAAGAGGGAAATAAACAGTCCTTAGTGATGCATTAAATAGAAATGTGAGATACAGTATTGCTTTTTTTGGCAATAGTTTAAGGATGTCTGCAGTAATGAGATCGTATCCCGGTGATTTCTTGTTTGACAAGTTCTTAATAGCATGTTGTACTTCTGCCATGGAACTAGGGTGTAAAAGGTTTTGGTGGAAGTGAAAGTTGGAGTGGTTCATACAATTCAGTTCTTTTCTATTGTGAGTCTCTTCTTCCGCATAGTTATGAGACTGGAAAACTTGTTGGAGGTGGTGGGAGAAAAGTGAGGCTTTTTCTTCGTCAGTTGTTGTCCATTTTCCATTGTCGTTTCTTAAAGGTGATGTGACAGGTATGTAGTGTAAAATGCGTTTTGTTGTCCTCCATAAGCTGTAGTCTTTGGTACTAAGGGATTGTAAGTATTGGTCTTGCCTTTTAGAATTTAGGTCGTTTAGTTCAGTGTTAAGATGTCTTGTGACTTGGTTGTAGTGCGGCCTGTGTGATGGTAGACGTGTGCGTTGCCACTGCTTTCTTAGAGTCCGCTTTTCGCGCAACAATAGTCTAATATGGTGAGGTAAGCAAGTAGCTGTTCGTGGCTTGTGTTGATGATTGTGTCTCGTCTGCGATGTATATATTGCTGTTTGGATTAGTGTTGTAAATGCTTGTACTGCTTGTCAAGTTCATCAGAACTCTTCAAGGAAATGTTTAAGTTAATTGTGGAGTAATTTTGTTTTGAAAATCTTTTACATCTAAGACACCCTCGATTAATCTAGGGTACTTTGTGTTTGTGTAAAGATTGAAATTAGACTGAGTAAGTAATACTGCAGAGTGATCAGAATCCAAGTCGGGAAGTGTTTGGATAGTTAGATTATGTGTGTTCATACCTTTGATTAAGAAAAAGTCTAAGACATCAGGAATTCTGTGACGATCAACTGGCCAATGTGTGGGGGGGGAAGGTGCAATTGGAATTAGGTTGTGTTTATGTATAATGTTGTATAATATTCGACCTGGTGGTGATGTTAGACGGGAGCCCCAACAGATATGTTTTGCATTAAAATCACCTCCAATGATAACCCTTTGTCCTGCTATTCGAAGAAGTTCATCGAATATCCAAGGTTCCAATCGATGATTTGGTGATCTATAAAAAGAAATCATTACTATAGTACCTCTGTCAGTGTAAAGTTTAATAACACTCATCTGTATGGCATCAGTTTGTGGTAGCATTACAACTTCGTGTTTTATGTAGTTGTTTATAAGTACGGCTGTGCCTCCGCGGGGAGTATTCTGGGGGTGGTCATTTCTGTAAAGAGTGAAGTAGGGTAAAGAGAAGTATGACCGGGATGTAAAGTGAGTTTCAGTAATAAGAGCTAAGTCAATATGGTTATCTGTAATAAATTGTTTGAATATATTTGTAACAAAATGTTTCAATTAATATTAAAAATAATATATTTTTAATTTTTTTTTTCTTTTTTTAAATTTAGGAGGATTTATCATAGGAAATTATTAGTAATATTTAATATTTAGTGAAATGGAATCATTTCAAGTTACATAGTGTGAAAGTTTTATGAATTGTAGCGACTGTTATTTTAACTGCCGCGTTCTACGTTTATACAACCATCTTATACAAGTATGTATGTGTGTGTGTGTGTATGTGTGAGTATGTGAGTTTGTATTTAAGCTTATATGTTCGTATGTTGTGGTATATGAAAGTATAAGAAATCGTAATTACATTTCGAGCGGGCCAAATTTTACGATACGATTTATGTAATGTTTAGGTTTTTTTATTTTTTCGGCCTTGTTCTATTACGAGAAAGTAAAGTCTATTTCATTCAATATATACATGTACGACTGGGAAACAAAAAAAATGGACAGTACTGAATATTTTGTTTGCTTTATGAAGGCGATAGACCTAAAGGTTAACCCACAAGCGCTAATAACAGAAGATATCGTTTCATTTGGATGTTTGGCTCATAGGTGGGGGTGAGCTTATATAAAATTAGATTAATGCTCTAATATGGTATCTAATGATTCATGGAGCTACATTGACCAGAACTATTGCAATAAAAAAATAATATTCATAAGAAAATGAACTTTTGTTCATACGAGTAATGGATGTAGAATGTGGATGTTATATATAACTGAACTATTTGTTCACAAACAGATACTTCCGTCTAATTAACCATAAAAACTCGTATCCTTAAGATTACGTAGTAATTTTTTTTTTTGTTTTCAAAAAAATCAGTTCACGAAAAATATTGCAAACTAGCGCACTGGACTATTAACGCGAAGGTCCTCAGTTCGAGTCTAGCGGGCTACCCTCAGATTTTCTCTTCGTAGAAGCGAACTGACAGTCCGATGGTGACAGTGTTGTTTGTAACAAGAAAACATTCTTCGGCTGCCGGAATCCACTGAGTATGCTCCAGGCACATACACGTTAACGCACCTTAAATAAATAAAAAAAATCTGGTGTGAAACACTCACACAACTTTCTCTTACTCCAGTTCTCAAAATTATATTTGATAAATTTTATAGTTTGTGTACCAAACTATTTAGTAAAAGCGCACTTCCGGTTTACTAATTTTCTTGAAACTCGGAGTTTCGGCCATCTATTTATTTCTAATTAATTGTTTTTGGATGATAGAATTGTTAATCAACTATGATAGAACTTTAGAGAGAAACATAACCCCACCCTTCCCCTCAAAGTGCCCTTAAATGAATTTTCCTAGAGAAATGTTTGAAATAAAAGTTGTACATCTTTGTATAGGTAGTTTATATATAAAGTTTCAAGAAAATCGTCGGGGTCGTTTTTAAGAAAATCGCGAAAAACTAAAGAAATCATTTAGTAAAGTGATAAAGTAAACACACTTCCGGTCATCCGATTTTTTTCAAACTCGGAGTTTCAAGAAGATATTTAATTCTTATTAATATTATTTGAATGACAAAATTGTCTAATAAACTGAAATAGCACTTTAGAGGAAGATGTAACCCTACCTCTCCCCCAAAAGTACCCTTAAATGAATTTTTCTGGAGAAATGTTTGAAATAAAAGTTCTAGCTCTGTGTGTGTAGTTGATGTTCCAAGTGTCAAGATAACCCGTTGGAGCTGTTTTTGAGAAAATCGCAAAAAAGTAAAAAAAAAAAACTAGTAAAGTGGTACTTCCGGTTGAGGAATTTTGACATATAACGTAATCTCAGATCCCATGGTGATACCTAAACGGCATATCAATTTTTAACTTTCTACGGTTTTTCGTTTTTGAGCTATGCTGTTCACATACATACATACACACACACACACACCATTTGCTAAAGACCACTTTTTTGAACTCTGGAACCTCAAAACGGATATTTCCTGTGAAAACTGGATATCGAAAATTTGTCACGATTACAATACTTCCTCTTACTAGGAGTAAGAGAAAGTAAGAATTGTCTTGGAAAGATTATCTGAAATGTAGCCAGAAGTAAGATAAAGTCACCTGAACCCTTAACTTAGTTAAAGTACCTGAACTAACTTACCCACCGACGAACACATAAAATTAGTTAAAACCCATAAAAGTCTGGCATTTAAAAAAAAATCAATTTTATAGTGTTTGATCATTAAATTAAGAAAAATTGAAAGTATGCCGAACCTTTACCATTCTCGTACTGATCTCAAATTTATTTAATTGGAGTTTTAGTATTGAATATGGGTTTTGTAAAGTAAAGAAATTATTTTTAGAAGTTGCAAAAATATATCAGATTGTTATAAAATTAAACAAAAAGACCAGATTGATTTTCTTTTCTATCGTACATTCAGTTTCAAGTCAATCATTAAGGAATTTTCTGCAAAACCTGACTGTTAATCTCTTATTTAAGCATTGAAAATCAATAAAAAATCAATATACTTCTAGAAAAAGGAAAATCAGTGTGAAAAAGATGGAACTGTCGAAAATAAAGATTCATTAATATTATTATCTTTATAATTCATATAGTAAAAGTTTTCAAATGATAATAATTATCCATAATTTATCTAGCTAATTATCATTGAACACACATTATTATTTCTTCATTAAAAAATAAAAAAACAATAGCATTTGCTTTGAACTAATTATTCTATAATTTTCCAAATATTACTTATTCAATGATTTCATTAGAGTGAAATATATACAATAAGTTCCAAGAAAATATTCCATAAAGGCTTGGGAGCAATCAGAATAACTGTCATTAGAACCGCCATACAGTGTTTAGCATTAGAAATGCGTTAAGAAATTATAAAGCATTGTGCTAAGGCCCCCACGCAATAATTTGACATAGTATTATCATTTTTGCTTCCACCTCTCTTCTAACCTTTTCAAAACTAATGGGAGGTCTTTAGAAAATTATCAATTACCTATTCGCTATTAGAAGTTATAATGATGAAGATTTCACATTTTATAGAGTTATCTTTATTATGTCATTTAGTGGGGCTTGAATGAATGGCCATTGAAGAAAAACGATTAATATCTATTAGGATGTGTTAGAATAGATTCCCGCTTCTAATCTTTGGAAATATGTGTGCTGATAAGTGTGTTGTTTTCCGGAAACCAACTTAAACAATTTCTCATTCGATGGATTTACCAAAAGTTCTCCAGGATGTTTTTACGACAAAAATTAGACTTTTGCTTCGACTTTTGTTGAATTAAAAAAAGAAACCAGAGACAAAAATATACGATAATATATTTTCTGTGTTTCGACTAGTGGCGGCACATTTACGCTACTACTGCAATTAAGCACAACCCGCCCTAAAATACGTCTAGAAATCTGAAAAATTAATCAAAATCTTCAGTAATAAACATTTTGGAGAAAGTATTTATTTCCACATAGAGAAATGTCAGTTTTTTGTAACTATCGTGTTTTCACGGAAGATTTCTTATAGAAGGATGAAGTTTAGGTCCTTCGCAAAAATTTTGAAAGGAAACAGATATTTCCTATTTGCAAACACTCAGAATTTACATGTATATAAAATTTAACATCACTTATGGCAAATAATGATTAGAGAGAGATGTTATTTATTAACAAAGAAGCTAGGAAGAGGATGCTCCTATATTTCTGCTTATATACTTCCGATGTAATCAAACTTGGTAATACAATAAAAAATGAGAAAAACCGACGGGTTCCATATTTAGTTTAAAAATAAACATATATATATATTTCTTCTCAATTTGGAGAAACTGCGATATATTTTTATTCTTTTTTAAAATATTAATTTCCTTTCTTTACTTTTTTTTTTTTGTATTTATAATGAATACATATTTTCCTTATTTGGTGTGCTGATATCTCCAAGGAGAAGAGCGAAATCATTATAGTTTATATTTTATGCCATAAACTTGTTTTAAGTATGTTGAATGCTACAGTTGCTGAAAGAGATACGGTCATTTAATAAAGTATAATTATTAATTTAGGTATAAATTTCTTCTTTTTTTTTTAAAAAAAAAAGTTCTTTATAAGTAAATAAGATTAATTTTTACTTATAATTTATTTTTTAAATGTTAACTTATGTTAAAATATAATAAGTTATTAATAAATTTAATTCTTTTAAAATTTATATTCTTGTTTTAAAAATTACATATACTTTTATCAATTTTAGTACAAAACAAAAAAATACTAGTGTAAAATTACAGTCAAGGAAATTAGTTAAAGGCTAAAGATTAATTAATTAATAAAACAGTTAACTTTAATTCCCCCCATTCAATTACAAAACTATATTTTTCTCAAATTTCGTTTTTGAGAATTAGTGGTTTGATGAAAGTGTTTGGCTACTAACAAACCGCAGAGCTACCTTGAAAGTTTTGAAAGTTTATATTGAATGTAAAACTTTTCTGCAAATTTCCACCAATAAAGTTTACACCTGTTTTTCGTGAACATAAAAGTAGGAGAAGTGAATAGATTAGTGGTATAGTGCAATGGTTTGTAACATAGTGGCCCTGGCTTAGAGTCAAAGCATTGCCGTCTTATTAGGGCGATCTACAGTTCATTCTGCGAGGTATAGCAATGATGTGTGTATTGAGGGAACAAACACTACCCGAAGGACATTCAATGAATGATCTGGACTCAATAATCCTATAATGTTGATGCACCTTATAACAATGATAATAGAGGTAATAGAGGAAAACCAGAATCCCTGGTCTTCATTATTATCTCTTGCTGCTGCTAATATCCCAAGGGGTATCTGTTGCATGCAGTTACTTGGGGAGTAGCGACCCTACGGGTTATCACAGCTCAGTACTCCATGCACTTCATCAAAACAGTACACAATACACTTAAATAATACACGCTACACTACAAGACCAGGACCAAAACAAGTACACCAACTAGGGGTCAGTCCTCGTAACTGGCGAAATTCCAAGGAAGAGAAGGAGATGGGATTAGCTTAGTGGTAGCGCGCTGGACTAGCAACGCGAAGGTCCCGGGTTCGAATACAGCATGCTGCTCTTAGATTTTTTCTTCCTAGGAGCCTCTACAACTCACTGTCTGGTGATGGGCAGTGTTTTCTGTAGCTAGAGAACGGCTGTGCATTGGAGAAGGATCCGGGGGCACTAATCATCTACAGTGCAATAATCCCTTACAAAAATCTACCGCTGCTAAAAAAAAAAACGGAAAATGATGTAAATCCTAAATTTGTTTGACATTCCCTAATATATTATTGCATTAACTTGATCACTTTAAATATACGTAATGTTTAAACGTGATTTAAATCGTCTGTGATATTACTAACCTATTCACAGACGAACTCAAAGGATATAACTTAAAATTAAAAGATCCGGAGCGACAAACATAGAATCGGATGAATTCAAAAGAAAAGACCATATTAAACATGTGTACTTTTTTAAAAAAAACCACTGATTTTCTTTAAACTTTGTTACGTTTCAATTTTAATTGAAGCATTTTCTGAGAAAATCTATTTTTTGGGGATTTCTTGAGAGGGGGTTTTAAAAATGAACTTTACTCTAAATTGCTATTTTTTATTTGCTATCATTAAGGACAATTAATTATCAATGGTATATTACAAGTTTTTAAACATTTTTTTTTTTTACAGAAACGAGAGAAGGCACAGTTAGTCTTATTATTCAATTTTTAATTGAAAAAAAAACTACATTATATGTTTAGGTAAGATGTTTAAGATGTTTTTGTGAGACAGATGTTTAATTGTTGAGATAAAATATTGATGACAAACGACTCCTTTTTTTAATTGTATTATACATTTACCTATAAAAAAAACAGGGACTCTTTTACCGAAATAGGTCATCTTCGGCCTATAAAATAACAAAGAATAAATTTTTGTTTACATTTTTTTGAGATATTTCTACAATTACAGCATGATAGATAATAGAAATGTCTTAGGGTCAGAGATATTTTCCGTATAGTGAAATATTATTGGTGTGATGTGATGTTGTTTGTATGTTTGTAGTAGCGAGTATCACGAGCGCTTTTTGTAAAGGGCTTGTGTGTATGTTTAAGATACAGATAGAAGTATTAGAAATAGAGAATAAGAACCACTTTGAAATAAATAATTTAACTATATATTAAATTAATTTTGAATCTTGAATTAACTTATAAATAAATGCAAGGAAACAAATAAGTAGTAGCTAGATTGTTTGAATCTCAAATGTTATCACTAAACTGGCACTAAATTTAAGAAAGCGATTCCTGATACAAATGTTCTGGTACAATGTCTAATTCAGACTGTCTTGAAAGAATGCCCTGCTCTAGCGGAGGATTTTTCTCCTACAAAACAGTTGGCCAAGTGGCATTGTTTTATCCGGTTTCTTGTCCCTTTTGTTTCTTCAATAGCACTGACCTTAATTTAATAGTACCTGACTCTTTTCCCTTCACTAAAATACACTATTTGAACTAGCTAAAATTCACTATTTTATTTTCCAAAATTATTTTTATTCCTTAAAATATTGCAAAATTCACTAACTATTTTTTTTCCAAATTTATTTTTCCTAATCACACTTCACCTCCACAACTACAATTAAGCTTGCTTTCTCATTGCTTCTCTCTGCTTTCTTTATTTTTTACGGTATCCGCGGTCATCATCAGATGTTTTGTCGAAACAGTGTATGGATAACATAACTTTGCACATCAAATCTTAGTTGATACACTTCAATGCATGATAAAAAAGATATTTTCTGAATGTTATGCACGAAACATTTCTCTATGCCAAGTCTATATGCTATCACGCACTGTTTTTGACAAAACTCACTGGATGGCATTAGGCGAACACCCTAACATCGGTCAAAAAGCAACGTCATCACAGAAATTTTACGTACGCTATTCTTTCCCGCTCTAACGAACCAGACCCCCACTCTATCTCAACATGTGGGTTTGTTTTATTGGTTAGAAATATATCTAATTATGACAAATGAGAGACGTTATTTTATCATCAATTTTATTCCAACTTAATTAAGAGATCAACTTAATCTATTTGTATAAAATTTAGATTTTATCTAGACACTATTTACAATATATCTTTTTAATAAGCTGTTTACCGCGTTAAACTTTGATATAGCCAACGGTTTGATGTAACAGTGTAAAAATTGTTAGTCTCCCAGTCTGTCGTGTCACTTCTTTAGCCTTGCTTATTATGAATAAGAAATAAATATTCAAAATGGAATCTTTCATTTCGTGTTTGCTATTACGTATTTCTCTTCTTCTTTGTTTTCAGGGAAAATGCATTTTAAGAAAATTTTGAGCTATCTTGTTTCTCTTACTTTTTTTGAAGTATGAAAAAATAAAGCTATGATGACATTTTTTATATTTTTTTTTTTATGTATCAATTCTAATATTATGTTCTAAACGCTGGCATTTAAACTAGGAACACTCCCCCCCCCTAGGTTATTATATTTTGAAGGTTGTTCAAAATATATTAGGACCAAGGATCTAAATTTTAAATTTTCGTATTAATTTCCATAAAAGTATTATTTTTTAG
This sequence comes from Triatoma infestans, assembly GCA_011037195.1. NCBI lineage: Eukaryota > Metazoa > Arthropoda > Insecta > Hemiptera > Reduviidae > Triatoma > Triatoma infestans. The sequence continues at coordinate 42,993 of JAAEAF010005728.1, read as the reverse complement.
AATAAAATACTGCTGACATCTTCATTAAAAATAAATAAATTTTTTTTTTTTTTTTTTGTAATTTTATTTGCCATTTACTATCTACAAAACAATGCAATCAGTAAATCTGATGAATGATGCTGTGGACGTGATTGGCTGGAGGAGAGAAGCTGCCCACTGGCAACACTCCCGCTTCAGTTGGTTATTAATCCATGAGATGGTCGCGGGGCCAGCAACGCCTCAGCCGTCGTGGGGGGTTGTCCGGAATAGCTATGGAGGCGAGATTTTGGATTAGAGGATTAGAGCATAGAGAAAGAGAGTTATGGAATTTTCGGTATTTACTTTTAGCTGTTTCAGTCACGTAGGGTATGTTGAGATCTTTATGAAGAGAAGAGTTTGAAACATAGAATGGAGCATCTGTAATTTGACGGAGAATTTTTGATTGAAAGGCCTGGATTTTTTGTGAGTTTGAGCGTTTGGTTGAACCCCACAGTTCAAGTCTATAAGTCCACATTGGTTTAAGTATGGTGTTGTATAATAGTCGTTTATGTTCTATTGGAAGTTTCGACCGTCTGCCAATTAGTCTTAGTAACAGTTTATTCCGTTTGTTGAGTTCCAGTCTTTTTAATTTAGTATGTGGATTCCATGTTAATCGTTTGTCTATATACATCCCAAGGTAGCGAACTAAATTTGCAGGAGAAAGAGGTACAGAGTTAAAGCTGACTGGTGGAGAAGTATGACGTCGCAGAGTAAAAGTGATGTGTTGACACTTCTGAGGGTTAAATTTTAATCGCCATTTTTTGGCCCAAGGTTCAAGTATGTCTAAGGTATCTGTAAGTGAGTGGAAGCTGTTACAGGGTCGGAACTGGAAGCAAGAATGGCGGTGTCGTCAGCGTAAGTGCATAGTATTGTGTTAGTGTGAGTCGGTATGTCTGCTGTATATACAGTATAGAGAAGAGGACCAAGTATACTACCTTGAGGGACGCCGGCTAGAGCAGGAGTGTAATCAGAAGTGGCAGAGCCACAACTAACCTGAAAGAAACGGTCTGTAAGATAAGATTTCATAATTAAGTAGTAAGTAGAAGGAATATTTCTCTTTAACTTCCACAACAGCCCCGGATGCCATACCCGATCAAAGGCTTGAGCCACATCAAGGAAGGCCCCGGAGCAATATTGTTTCCGTTCGAGAGAAGAAGAAATGGCATCCACTACTCTATGGCATTGGTGTATGGTACTGTGTTGTTGACGAAATCCAAACTGATGAGAGGGGATGACATTTGCAGTTTTAAGAATAGGACAGATGCGTTTTAGCAATAATTTTTCTAACAGTTTCCCCATGATCGGTAACAGACTGATGGGCCGGTATGAGGATGGAAGATGAGAAGGTTTGTTCGGTTTGGGAATCATTTTTATGACTGAAAATTTCCATAATGCCGAAAAATATGTAGTTCTCAGTACTGAGTTAAAGTTGTAGGTAAGATATACTATTGCCTTTTGTGGTAGATGACGAAGAATTTCTGAAGTTATTAAGTCAAACCCCGGAGATTTTTTCTTTGGTAAGGATTTTATTAAATATTTTACCTCAGAAGGAGTGAACGCTTTTGGAGGGAGACAGAGAGGCAAGGCGGTATCTAAGTCAGTTAGTATTTCAGCAGAGTGTATGTCGTCACTAGTGTCTGGATGAGATGTGAATATGTTGCTCAGGTGGTCTTTGAATTCGATGGCTTTTTCTAAGTCTGATTTCGTCCATGTTCCATCATTACGTCTTAAAGGAGAAGGAACAAGTTTGTAAGAGAGTAGTCGTTTGGTAGCGGTCCAGAGTGATTTGCGGTCAGATGCCAGGGAGGTAACATATTCTTCATATTTCAGGGATCTGAAGTTTTGAAGTTCACGTTTTAACCGTCTAGTCAGTCTGTTGTAAATCAGTCTGTCACTCGGGTAGTGGGTACGTTGCCATACTGCTCGAGCTCGTCGTTTTTCTCTAATTAGCATTCTGATTAAAACAGGAAGGTTACGTGTTCGGGATTCGGTCTTGTAGAAAGTTTGTTTGGTAGAGTCCCAAATGGAAGTTTGTATTGAAGTAGTTAGAAAGTTTACTGCGTGATCTATTTCATCTGGCGTTTTTAGAGAGATTAGCAGATTCAGTTTGCTGTCAAGGGTATTTCCGAAAAGTGTCCAGTCAATAGGTCCAGTAATCAAGGCAGGACGTGGTGAAGCAGGTTTTGGAATCGTGCTGAGGGTAAGAAGAACAGGGCTATGGTCGGAGGAGAGGTCAGTGAGTGTATAGGTGTCGAGATATTGAGATGAGATTTTGGAAGAGATAAAAATGTCGAGTATGTCTGGTAATTTGGATGGTGATGTCGGCCAGTATGTAGGTTGGTCTGGGGAAAAGACGGTATAATGAGAATGAGTGAGTGTGTGTAGAAGAGTTCGCCCGCGAGGATTAGAAGTTCGGCAGCCCCATTGAGGGTGCTTAGCATTATAGTCCCCACCAGCTAGAAATTTGGGTCCAAGAGTAAGGAAGAATGTCTCGAAATCCACAGAACAAATAGATTTATTTGGAGGGCAGTAAACTGTTGCCAGAGTAAAGTTAAAAGGTTGGCAGTCTAAATTAATTGCTGCAGATTGAATGAGTTCATTTTGATAAGCAGGTAATCGGTGGTGAACCAAAGTATTTTTTATTAATATTGCAGCTCCACCATGGGATGTATCGTCTGGGTGATCGGTCCTGTGAATTGTGTAGCCGGGTATGTAAAAGTTAGATCGTCCTGTAAAGTGAGTTTCTGGATAAGTGCTACGTCTATTCGTTTGTCATGTAGAAAAATGTCTAATTCGTCTCTGTGAGAGTTCAACCCATTGGAATTCCATAAGAGAATAGTGAGCGAATGCTGAGAATTGATCAACGAGACAATTTAGGATTGAGCTCAGTAACGAGAGACGTGAGAAGAGTGATGAGAGGTGTGATGAGAGATTTGAATTCAGAGATAAATGTAGTGAGAAGAGAGGTAAGGTCGTTAGAGATAGGAGAGGGAGGTACCAGTGTAGGCTGAGCCGCTGATGGCCCCACGACCCTAGCATATGATAGACTGTTACTATTAAATGGCCTGGAGGTTCCTTGGTGCCTTGGTTCTTCAGGTGCTAGCTGCGGAAATTCGTTGGCTGCAGGTGCTGGCATAGCTGAACGGGAGACTGCGCCAAGATGAGGCCGATTTCCACTTCTGTCAAGGCTGGTTCTTCTCCTGAGGCGTTGTAATTCTTTATGGATTACACAACCCCTATAGTCTGCTGGGTGATTCCCTAAGCAAAGGGCACAAGTTGGAGGTTGCTCCCGAGGTTTTGTACAGTCTGATGATGGATGGGGGCCTGCACATTTTACGCACCTCGGATTATGGTTGCAATATGACCTTGTGTGACCATATTGTTGGCATCTTTTACACTGTAATATTTCTGTGGTCTTATGTGGCTCTTCTATTTTTACAATTGTATATACAAGGGTTCTCAAGTTAAATATTTCTTTGTTGTTTTCTTGTGGGTCCAGATCTACAAAGAATAATGGAAGTGGTGATTTTGTGGTGGGGTGTTTAACATTTGTGATGTTCCTAACTTTGAAATTGTGGCGTTCTAAATCTTCTTTTATTATTGTTGTTGGTGTGGAGTGATGTAGGTGTCGTATTACTACTCGGAAGGCTTTTTCACTTTTAATTTGGTATGTATGAAATTCGGCGTTTGTCCCTTGTAAGTAGTGTATGGCCGCTCTGTATCCATCAACTGTTTTTGTAGATAGCATAACACTATCTACACGAGACTTACAGTCAAAAGAATCTGGCCCTAATAGCTGGCTCAAAGTCTTGCAAAAATCTACGTAATTTGAAATATTCTTTATGAAAATTGGTGGAGGTTTTGTATTTTTTACTGGCTGAATTTCTTCCTGTGGCTCCCTATCATCCACACTGAGGGGTGCAAAGGGATTTGGAGTGCAAAATATGGAATCTGTTAGACTAACTTCTTTCAGAGTACGGTTTATTTGATTTTCTGTTTGCATGTCACTTTGTGAAATTGCTTCCAAAGAATTATTGATATTACACAGTTTTTGTTCATTATCGTTGGTGTCTACGGTAGAAATAGGCTTGACTTTATTTTTTTTAACTTTTTGTGGAGTGTTTGAATTTAAAAATGATCTTTTTGAGCTTTTGTTTAGACTGACACTTCTAGTGATCGTGCCATCTGGTTCACAGCTGACATTTTCATCATTAGTCTCCATGTGGGAGAATTAATAATTAAAATTCTCTAAAAAATAAAATACTAAAATGTCCATGTACTCACCTAACCTATAATTCACTGTTTATTTACAAGTTCGAAACAAAAAATAACATCAGATTCAACAGTGTAAATCAAGATGCTTTCAAGTAGAGAGCTTCAAATGACTTAAGAATAGCTCCGCGCACTCATATACCCACTTTTACCTACTTAAATCACTTTGATTTTAAGAGCAATATCAAGCTGTACACTAAGTAGCACTAGCGCCCAGCTGACTAAAAAATAAATAAATAAATAAATAAAATAAAAACTATATTTAGGAAAATATTTTGTTTAAATTAATATTTTTTTTGTAGTCTAGATCTATTATGACTACGTTTGGAAGCTTCTAGGAAGGATTATTCCCCCTCCCCCCGAATAATCTATATGTTCTGCTCTGGATGATAGTGTCGTAGGAGGTGATAGTAATGTTTCCAACCACATTTCTTGAGGTGCCCCCTCTGAAAATACCCTTGAGGAAATCTATACAATTCCCTAGATAACAGACTGATGGGCGCCCCAGATCTTCCCGGTGGAAAAGCCTTAGTCTGCTTAGTGCTAGAAGATACCATAGAACTGCGTTATTAATACTACCCTCATTTTTTAACTCTTCTTTAAGAGACAAAGCACGCTCAAAAATTGCAGTTTAACGACTTAATGCTTGTTAATACAAACAAGTCAGCATGGTTTGTCTAATCTCAAGCCAAAGATCATATTGCCAGTATCAGCGGATCAAAATTATTTTGTGAATATTTTCAAAAATTTATTTCCTGTTCTGAAACTTATTGGTTAAATCTATTAGATGAGATAAAGAAAAAAGTTGATACCTGAAGTTATCTTTATTGTGTCCACAATTATTATCTCATCTAATTTTAAATCAATAAGTTAACTAAATGCAACTTGAAATTATTATAGATACTAATTAAATTCGTAAAATATGTGTAAAATTTTCCAACAGGCTTATCCGTGCAGCATGCTTCCTTATTCGCCTGGAAGGATTATATTAAGGTAAGCCACCCTTAAAGAACAAGTGTTTTTTTTTTTTGCATATTCTAGTCTTATGAAATAATTTATCAGTTTATTTACAAGGAATATATTAACCTCAATAATACGCGTGCAATCTATTACAGTAATAAATACACTAGCCTACTACAATATAAGCTTAGTGAGAAATATGGAAATCATAAAATTCAACAGCGTGTTATACAAAAATAAATAAATAAATAAATAAATAAACCAAAATATATATTATATATTTCAAAAAACATATATGGATATATACTCCTTCTTTATACTATTATATAATTAGAGTTATATGTAAATAATTTTAGGCAGAATGAAAGTTTGGTTCACATAATACGAAAATTTGAAATATTATTCCAATCAAGTTAAAACATCCTATGTTTGAGTATATATGTATGTATGTTTGTGTGTAAATTGAAAAAATATTTTAAACTTTTTTTTTAAAAATATGGTTATCATAGGTTATACGGAAACTTTCCTATTTTGTAATAATGTATGTTCATATATATATATAGTTAGATGTAATCAATATGAGATACACTAAAATTTTTGAATGTTTTAGTTTCAGTTTTGTATATTTGCGTAATGTATTTTTAAAGTAATATATATTATTGAGTCTAATTGTTGAAATAACTTAATTATACTTTTATATATATATAGTGGCAAGCTGGCAAAATAGGTATATTTGGAATCATGAGTGTTTTATACACATGGTTAGTTTAAATAATAAAATAATTAACAAGAAAAGTGAGAAAGAAATACGATTTTGAGTGAGTTCATCTGCGTGTTTAATGGAAGAGTATTTGTTTTGTATGTGTACTCTAAGTAGTGATAATAAAGATATTGGAAGTTGTAGCCTTGGAGTGGTTTTTGTTGTAGATTAATTAGGTTTATTAGTCAAGATGTATTAGCGAGTGAATACGCCCAACGGGAGCACGTAGCAATATATATTTTTGACAATTAATTGAACATACTAAGCTAATGAGTAAATATCTGATTTTGAAATAATTTCATATATTTTAAATCGAACTAAAGATCTAAAAGCTTTATTAAAAAGTCTTCAAATCCTAATTAAAGCGAGATTTTTATCAACTATAGAAGATTTAAAAGTTTGGGTAAATAGCGGTTATTGAAAGAGGAGAAGGTATTATTCTTCCTAATACTTTCCAGTTTCCAAAAAAAAAAAATAGACATAGAAGTGTGTAGATTGAGTGGTATCATCAGTAGGAACAATCTTCAAGGGCACAAGTGGACTATATCCCACCCAAAAAAGGGGGGGAAAATGATTAAATCATTAGTTTAGATAACTATCCCAAAAAAGCCCAAATGAATTTCAAGATTGACTGATTAATTGTTGATGGGTTGCCGATTGGCTGGCGGACGTACACCTAACTCCTAGTATTATGTCAAATTTTTGAATTTTTTTTCCCCACCGGAAATACATAGTTTGAGGCACCCTGAATACGAAACAAATGTTTTTAGTAATTATTGGAAACGTCTTTATCTTTCAGCTTTCAGTGGTGCCCCCCTGCACATATAGGAGTATCGGGAAACGAGGAAGCCGATAAGGTAGCCAGGAAAGAAATTAGTGTGCTAAATATCTTTTCCCGCTATCAGAACTTTTTATTAAAGGAAGAGCGCTCCTATTGGAGGAATGGCAACAATTGTACGAGCAGGAATTACTGTACAAAGGCAATATCCATTTCACATGCATACCGCGGGCGGATTTTAGTCCATGGTTTAGGAAGTCTGGACTGAGCAGAAAGCAAATAATAAAGCTGACACGGTTAAGAACAGGGAGGGCATGCGCTAGCAATAGAAAATTTGAAAATGTTTAAACTGGTAAATTCTGAGAATTGTAAACTTGCAATGTTGCTAACCTAGTAAAAAAAAAAAAAAAAAAATATTTAGCATATGGTGTGTGTAGTATGAGTGAACAATATATCCCAAAAATCCCCCCCAAAAAAGCTCAAGTTTGGTATTCCAATTAGCTACAACTATCACCACATCTGACTTGGAGATTTTGTTCAAAAATACATCAATCTATTCTGAATGCTTTCTCCAACAATTTTCTTTAATCTTCATATACTAGCTACATAAATAAATACCTTCATTTTTATTTGTAACATTTCCTCGGGAAAACTGATTTTTGAGAGGGGTTCTGGGAAAACATTTACGTAAAAAAGAATAATGACTATTTTTTCAGGCAGGCTTAACGTTCAAGTACTAAATTAGGTGTCGGGGACGGAAGCGGAAACCATAAATAGTAATTAAGATTTTTGAAACCAATATAAAAATTTAGCAGTTATTAAGCGCGGGACTCGAACTGGGAATCTTCCGCTCACAAGTCCATGCTCATGCATAACCACTACACCAACACACAGAGAAAACAGTAAGAAAAAGTCGAGAGAGTGTTTCACAGCAGATATTTTTTTTATTGATTTTTAATAAAATAATGAATAAATAAGAAAAGAAGCATAATGGTAGTAGAGTATTTTGTGATGGATGCCAGAAATATAAAAATATCTTTAATTTGAAATAATCAAAAATATCAAGAAAAATGTAAAATTCCCTTGCAAAAGGATTATTCAGGTAGAAGACCACCACTGTCTTTTAGAGTTCATGAACCTTGTTAGCATTGTCTACCCCGTCTTCTCACTGGGGAAGATTTGAACGAACAATTAGAAGGCATTCCTTCAAGACAGTCTGAAACGGACACCAAAGCAGAACACTTCAGGAACCAATGCCAGATATAAGTTAAAACATAAGAGTTTATTCCAATTAATTTCAGTAAATTAATAAGCATATTGCTGTGTTATTGAATACCAATTAAATATCTTTAATTTAATATATTTAATTTAATTTACCAGTGTTTTCTTAATTATTCTTATTACTTCTCTCTCTTAAAACTTACAAACACAAGTCCTTTACAAAACCGCTCACGCCACAAGTTACCACTACATTACAACACATCACACACCAATCACATTTCAATTGCTTTGTATAAAACCACCGTAAAAAGAACTGATATCAACAATCTTTGTTCAAAATTAACTTTTTTTTTTAAAAAAAAGTTGAATCTAAATTATTCTAAATGTATTTTCTACTGTTTAGGTCATTATTCTTATTAATACAGTGCTGGTACTGCCGAACTGGCAGTTATTCCAAATGCAAAACTCCGGAAATCCTGAATCTTTGTGCTGAAATACGCGCCTATAGTATAAAATACCATTTTGCCCATATTTTGCAATATCCGGATAATTACTACATAAACCTACACCATATTATTTATCTTCTTATTCTAGCAAATATCTTGGGCAGGGAAGGGGAGTAACGGGGAGGGGAAGTCAAGCTAAAGAAATCATATCATGTCATGTCATGTCATATTCAAAAATATAGAAATTAAATTGATTTTCGAAGAAGTTCATCCATTTATAATGGAGATTTTCGTTGTTCGACAGAATTAAACTAATTTCACGTAAATGTTTAAATATTTTGCTTTGAAGAAGTGTCTTTGAAGCTTTGCGCCTTTTGAAAAGAAAAGAGAAGATAAAATGGAAACGAGTTGAGGTCTGATAAAAAATTTAAGATTCAGAAAATATGAACAAAAAGAAATTAACAGTAAAAGCACTACATGAAATACTATTAGAGGGTGTTTTACCAATGAATATTACGCTCAAAATGATTTTATTAATGCAAGGGATGGCACAATCAGGATATCCATGCTCCTCCTCGTCGACTAGTTCGATGAAGTAAGAGGGGATGCGTGGGATCATGTTCTGTAACCGACTGCTCCACCGTACCTTGCTGGACAAGGTACAGCGTTGGATGCACGAAGTGGAGAAGTACGTGCCATCTCAGTTTGTGGAACCAAAAGATCGAGGAGAAAACCGTTTTAGGGGCGCTAATGACCACAGCTGTCGATGCGCCGATAAAAGAAAAAGTAGGGCAGAAGGGAGGGGGGAAGTTTATTGATAAACTACTTTGCCCAAAATATTGTGGGTAGTTGTCAAAAATAAAACTGTTTTGCGATTATAATAGATATAATAGACTATAGTTTGGATTACTTTAAACCGCAATAATACCAAAAACAATTAATTTCCACTTTCATTATGGTCTGTAACTGTTGTTTTTTTTTTTTCTTTTTTATTATTGTTAAAAACTAATTAGAGATTTTTTTAATGGTGATTTAAACATGCAACAACAATATAATGAACAGGTTAGTCCGGAAGCCACAAAACGAAATAAGGAAGTGAGAATGAAAACAATGCCTACAAAATTTCATTTCATTAATAAAATTTTATAAATCACGAGATAATAATAATAATAATAAAATATTCATAATAGAGAAATGAAAATTGATTTCTTTATTTGTTAATAAACAATATTACATGATAAATAAAATATCAAAAGTAAACAAAATATTAGAAATTTTAAAATGAATTAGAATCATGCAAATTCTTTGGTTTAATGAATTGCAATGGGAGCAATCTCCCATTTTTATTTGTTTCCCATGGCCAATCCAATCTCTCCTAAATCCAACAGATTCGCATGTGATTACGATGTTATTGTCGTGAATAACAGGAAAAGAAAAAGAAAAAAATAAATAAATAAAATAAATAGCGCGCTCCCAACTAAGAGAGTTAATCCCGTCCTTAGTAAGAACTGATAATTAATAATGTTTATTCATTTATTTTGTGATACATTTATTGATCTGTCCAAGTTAGCAAGTTTAATTCAATAATATTATTATTTTTATTTTAATTAAAAGTGAAATAAACCCAGTTTTATGTAAATATAAAGGTAATAGATAAAGCGTAAAACTTTATAAATGAAACTACTACATTCATAAATAAATGTTATTATATAAACACGAACTTTGTTTATTAAAAAATAAAACTGGTTTCTTTGATAGAATGATTTCATATCTTTGGATATCTATGCTGGCATACTTCATATATCTTCCTTTTTTTATTTTGTTTGGATTTAAATGATATCTTTATTGTCGTGTTCCATTTCTCAAAGAATATTAAATGAGGAAATGCGTAGAAATAATGTTTTAACTTTGCAGGATGTAAAGAATCTCTTATGATTAATTTATCCGCATACAAAAAAATTCAAAAAAAAAAATTGACTTCTTTTTATGCATTAAAGTTTTGATTGTAATTAGTGCTGACTGTATATATACACCGTTATGATAATTTAATTCTGAAAGTATAGAAAATTTTTTTTTTCGATTTTTTTTATATTAGGCTTCATTGTTAGGGATATAAGTTGTTTTTTTATAAACTTCTTTCATTCTCAGAAGAGCAGGTATTTTTTTATGGATGTTACATGTGTCACAAAGTCAAATCAAAACACGCAATCCTCGATTATCTTATTAAATATACCTCAAGGTTATTGTTAAAACTAATTAAATTACGGTAACATTCAACATCCGGGGGCCAAAAATTAATATGTTATATTGCAAATATTTTATTGAAATGACCACTTACATCTTTTCATCGAAAATTACTGCCGATAGAACATTTTTTTCGTTTTATTAATCACTTATAAAGAAACATAAATAGTTTTTTATGTGTCACTTCAAAAGCTCGCGTCTAGCTTATTGAGAGAGAGGCACATAGTCTTGTACCGAAAGTGTATCGCAGGACTATGTTGATTCTCCTTTTTGCCTTGACTTTTCTATAGTGTAAACCAAGGGTGTAACAAAAGACGTTCCGTTTTTTACCTTACAATTCAAAAACCATTTTTGTTTATTCGTCTATTAAGCTTACTCCTTAAAATACTGGCAATCATTTTCCACAATTTGTACCCATCTGTGAGCCAACAATTCGATGTCTCTCCGATATCAGAAGCTATCTTTGGAGGCAAAAAAACACCAAACATCCCATTTTCACCTGCTCTATACGTGTAAATTTTGATGAAACGAACATCATTGGGGAATTAAAACAGCGTTTTTCAAAATTCAACTCGACGTGCTGGGCTTGTTGGGGCATAAATTGATGTGGATATTTCGGCAGCTTCTGGGAATTATGGCGACTGCTCACAGAGGGCGGTTTATGGTTGGGTGGGACGCGCCTAATTCACTTGAAAGTTATATGGTTGCTGGTGCAAGGATCTATATCCACAGCTGTCGCTAGAAGTGCTAAATCTAAGGAAAGAGGACGTCCTGGATGAAGCATACTTTCCAGGCTCATATTTTTTGAACCAGATCGGTGCAGCCCGTGATCAGTACAAAGCCTTCCCTTTCTACCTCATTAATTTCGGATGCGGCGTTTGTAGTAGCAGCCCAATTTGAATTAGTGTCGCAAAATCGCCCGAATTTCTAGATTCAACTAGGTAATTTCTTAAATAGCTCACAAATCCATATATCCACAAGCTGATATAGGCATAAAGTGAAAGCGAAAGGTATACCTAATATTATAGATTATTTGGATTTCAGCCAACAACCTAAGTACCTTGGTTAGATATTATATTTCCCCAAAGAGGGAAGAGTACCATCATAAGGGAATCTGACGCTTCTAACAGTAGACAGTTTAACGATACGAACAACATATACACCGACACATTTGACACATACATTTCAACAAAGAGTCTGCAAATTTAGTTAATTTGGGCAATTTCTTACGTATCTTAACTCCAGATTAAACCACACCTTGATCAAAGAAATTTTAAGACTTTCTAGATCTATCTAGTCCTGGACGGAGCAAACGCAATATATTACATGTTTATCTAATTAATTTATACAATATAAGTATGAAAATCTAAGGCAAAGATTGGGAATCGAACTCTATTACCTCGTTACTTCTTAGTGCATAACGCTGACTTGGCTCCAACTTCTGTATATGCATGTATATCAAAAATTCTGTATATCAATTTCTGGCACGCTTCAAATCAATCAGTTCTAAAGAATAATATAATTGGCAACATTTTTAACAAAGAATTAAGGAAGTCTTTATTATAGAATATTAACATGGAATTCTTTTATTGAAATTTATAAAACCAAGATTGCAAAGAATGTGCCCCCATTCCACAAATGTTGCATCAGTAAGAAATGTTCGCATATTTTATTATAGGAAATGTATTATATGATATTTTCATTTAATAATTTTTATTACATTTATCAAATATCATTCAAAATACAAATGAGAAAAGAGGCGGGTCAGAAACACTAGTTAATTATTCGAAATTATGGAGTATTGACCAATCATTTAATTTCAAATATTGATTAACAATGTGCATTGTTATTAAATGTAATAAAATCTGGTGTGAAACACTCACTTTCTTTTACTACGAAATGGCAATCTTATTAAAATTAATCTCTTACAATTCTTCATTCGTGTTTAAAACCGTCGGCATTTTTATGGAAAAAAATCACAAAAAACTGAAAAACCTTTACATTAAAGTAACACTTCCGCTCAACGGTTTTTTCATCAAACTAGGAATTTTGGTAACTTATATAATTCTAATTAATATTATTTACATGACAGAGTTGTATAGCACATACTTGAACTGAAATTGCGGAATGTTATTAAAAACATTGGAGGAAAACATAACCCCATCCTCCTCCCCAAAAGTGCTCTTAAATGAATTTACCCTAAGAAATGTTTCAAATAAAAGTTGTAGCTCTTTGTATGTCTAGTTGATATTCCAAGTTTAAAGAAAATCGTTGAACCCGTTTTTGAAAAAATCACAAAAAATTAAAATAAAAAAATTCAATAAAGTGACACTTCCGGTAGATGGATATTACCAGAAAACTTCATTAATGTATGTTGCCTAAACGGAACACCATGTTTCAGCTTCCTACAGCTTTTCATTTTTGAGATATTCTTTTCAAACACATCCACACATACAGACACATCATTTTCTTAAAAACCACTTTTTTTGGATTCAGAGGACCTCAAAACATGTGTTTCCGGTGAAAACTCAATTTCGATAAAATCTGGCACGATCGCAATATAAATAATTTGAATGCAATGTGCATAATAAAAAGTTTTAATCGGTGAACGACAAACAAGTCTGGTTAAATTTCCTTTTTATTAATAATATAATTATGAAACCTTGAGCGGAAATAAATTGACAGCCTTTTATTTAGTTTTATTATTTATTTATTCCGCAATTAAAATGATTTTATGTCAAGGGTAATAAAAGTAGATAATGTGAAAGTATCACAAATTTCAACAATTTTTTTTTTTTTTTTTTTTTTTTACTTCTTTATTTATTTATTTATTTAATTTTGTAAATATTCATAAGAGGAAGTGATGTTGAAAATAAATATATAAATATATAAAAACTGCGCAGCGTGATGAAATAATTTTTCTGTAACAGTGGTGATTTTTTTTATATCATCAAATTGTTTGATTATATGAAGAAATTCTTTGTTAGTTACATAATAAAACATATATACATTCCTCGCGTAGGATGTTCATTAATCATGAAGAATTTTTAATACGAAAAATGTTAAAATGTTTTGTTTGTGTACTTGTAGTGAGTCAGTTAAGTTGGTCAATTTGCTACGTGTGAAATTTAAAAAAAAGGAAAGAAAATTAACAATTAAACATATAAGTTTTCTTTAATTAGGCTTCCACCAATTTCATGTTGCCAAGACGATTCGAAGCTATCTTATCCTCCATTAGGCTGCAACGATCCATCACTTCCTTTCACGTTACATAGAATTAACTTTACAGGCGGAGACCACAAAAGAAGTCTCTTTTGGCTACCTTTCATGTCCTAACGGCTGAACAAGACTATCTTTTTCGGTTTAAAGAAACAATACTGCCATATTTTAGGTCAACCATCTACACTGCATTTGTTGACTGAGACTGAGACCTCAGTACGTTTCAAGAGTTCCTAATGTAAGAGAGAATTTGTTCAAATAAACCGGAAGAGACTTTTCTCTATTGCGAGATTCTCTTAGCTCAAAAGAGGTATTCAAGCAGCGATTGTCGTACTGACCAGACATATCTACTAAGAATCACAGAGGACAGTTTCGCAGCTGTGGCCATGATCAGTTATAAACCCAAGTCTTTGCAGCGCGGTTTAATGAATGATTTGAGAGATCATGGTACTATTCTTCAAAGGAAATATTATATGCGTATGTATGTTGATTTGTTAGGGATGTTAGTCAATGAAATTTCTCTTTTAATTTTTTTTTCTTTGCAAACGTTTCGATTACATATTTAGTCTTCTTCAAGGTGCTACAATACAGATCATAAGTCTCTATTATAATTATTATCAAGCAAATATAATTATAACTAAGTTTCTTAAGCCTCTATTTTAATCAAATAAACTTAATGAAATACTAAGATACACATATATAAATATAGTCATCATATATCTAAAATAAACTAAAATAATAATTACATTAGCTTATAATCCCAAACTTCCCAAAATTCAACATAATATGTATATTTACTGCTTTGTGGTCGAAAATTATACAATGCAAGTACATTTATTAGTGAATATGTATTTATTGGGGTGAATGTATTTATTAGGATGAATGTATTTATTAGTGAGTATATTTGTGTAAATCTTTAGTTTAGGTTTTGCTTTTATTCCGGGGTTAAAAGAAATTTTGTAAAAGTATTTCAACCCTATTAGTTTTAACGCATTTTAAGATTAGATTAAAAGTAAAACATTAGTTAAAAGTACTGGACACTTAATTTTACAGCAAATAACCTCTTTAGGATAGGATGTTTCAGGATAACTTCTCAATGACTATTTAAAATGGATTTTTTATAATTTTTACGCAATGCATTGTCTGCTAGTCAAAGAGATCAAACAATTTTTATCTAATTATTTGTATTATTATTATTTAACACGATGTAAAGTGTAAAATATGTATATTAACAAAGGGATGACACAACAAAATATCCACACTCCCCCTCGTCGACTAGATCGATGATATAAGAGGGGATGTGTCGTGTTATGTTCAATAACCTTACGCTCCATACGCCTTGCTAGGTAAGGTGTTGAGTTGGATGCCATAAAGTTGAACATATGCCATTCCAGCTCGTACGGACTAGGTTTGTGAAGAACTGGGGGGAGGGGGCTAATAACCTTGGAGGTTGTTGAATCCGGAAAAAAAATTTAAAGTACATGAAAAGGAAATATACTCAATAAATTAAGCACTGAAGCATACAGTTATTGTTCCGCAGAGCTGGAAAGCATTAGAGATATTTTCCGTGTTAGCCTGCTTCATTTTGTGTGTTTCACGAAGGTGTATAAACGGAGTTCTGCTACTTATAAACTGCTTTGTATAAGTCTTTGTTATCAAACAGAATCCTGATGATAGATGAACGCCCAAAACTAGACGATGACCATAAAAAAATGAAGCAGACCATAACAGAAAATATCTCTGATGAAGCAGTCATTTCATTATTTTCTAGCAATTTTTCACTGTCCGCTTCGGCAGCAGTTTAGTACCTTCTTTGGTGTGAGTGGTCAGGTTTCGATTCCCTGATAGCGAAGACCAAACGTAACCGCCAACAAGATCCGCAAACATACTTACACATGCTCCCCAATAAAAGTCGCCGTTGGCAGACCTTGGACTTTTCAGGGTCCACTTGTTCAAGGGATTAGTGAAAGGGTTTAGACTTAAATGTCCTCGGTGGCCCTTAGCTACAACCGAAGGGTAATTATTTGACAAGAATAACTGATTCCAAAAATAACTAATGCTGTAATTTAAAAGTTTTGAACATAAATTATGTATGGTACACGCTAGAACGCACACAATTTAAGGCAATTCGTTTAATTAGAATAGCGAAATTATTTTTGCATTGACTGTAAGTTTCATTGCTTAATATTTGTTTGTGTAATACCCAACCAAAATCAAATCAAGATAATCAAAATAAATCGTGTCCTCAATCTGTTTTTTTTTCTTTCTCTCCAACGTTAAAAATTTACATAAAGAATTCAATAAATTTTCGTAACGTAAATAAAAAAAAAGTTGTATTTAAATATAAATTACATCAACATTATTATAGTGCTAAGTTGTTATTTAATGTGAACGCCTTCAAATGGCTGAAATCAAGTGGTCCTTGGTACACTTTGTTAACCAAGCTTATACAAGCGGGACTATTCTCCTACAAACTTTATACTAATAATCATAAAATGATACATATATATATATATATTTTAATTATACCTTTCTTCTTTTTTTGTGATTATAGTACTGTTGTGGTTCACTAAATTTTTTTTCACTTCTTTAGGCAACTTTTTAAAACTTAATTTTAAAAAAAACTTGTGAAAAAACATACAGAATTAAGAGTTTTTTAATGAAAAAGTCTTTTTTTAGCTTCGTAACTGAGAGAACTATTTGGCTCATTCTCAAACAAACTTCAAAGCTGCCCTTTGAAAATTAGAGTAGCCTTGAAATAGGCCAACCTCGATGTGCAAATGGCATCTGTAAAAGTAGAATGCACTTTATCTTTAGAAAACACTATAATCGGAAGTGGATTAGCCAATTATTTAACTTTGGAGCCTCTGCAGTTAATCGGTAAGGGAGTTATAATAAATATTTGCGATCGCCGTAAATTTTACTCTAAACCGCCCTCTCTCGTTACATGGTATCTGCTACTATAGATATATATATATGATCCACAATAGACCTCGTCTTGTAGGTCGCAGTGGAATGAGGCCCCCCCCCCTGTTTCTAATCTACTATAGATATAATTTGGATCAGTTTGGAATTCATCATTTTGCCTTTTTGAAATACCCTGACCAGAACTAAGAGTATGTAAATCCATAATTAAGAATAAATAAAATAGAGTAATGTACATTTTTTCAAGCGAGCTTTATCTGTCATATCTGGTAACGGGAATAGCAATCATACGTCATCATATATTAATCACATTAATATATTTTTTCTGAAATTGAAGGCCAAGAACAAGCAAAAGAAAAAAAAAACGCTCTACATAATCTAGCGATCTGGGAAGCCAACTTACCGGTCCTTGTCTGGACGAGGAGAAAAATGAATGAGATGTTCAGTAGCCGCTGGATTGGGAGACAGGGACCAGTAAGCTGGCCTTCCAGATCGCCAGATTTAACCCCTCTTGAATGTTTTCTTTGGGGATATCTCAAAGAAGAAGTTTATGTCAGGGAACCAACAACTGCAGAAGCACTTAGAGAAGGCTGAATCCAAACCTGCTTAGCATTTCCGGCAGATATGATACGGTTAGCAACTTCAACTGTTGCGCAGCGACTACGCTTGTGCCGGTTAAGCCGAGGAGGTAATTTTGAATAAATAGGAAATATTTTTTTTATCGATTTTTGTAAATAAACTGGAATATTGTTTTGTTTTAATGATGTTTTATCTGATTTTTAAGATCCTTATGGTTCTAAAATAGATTTTAGTGTTGTCAGCATTTGAACTCCGCTTTTAATTTTAGTTTATGAAACAGAGAAATAGGAAAAAAACGAAGAAAATTTAATCTTTATGATTGAATATCTCGGCAATGGTTTGAAATATTGAACGGCATTATTCTTCATATTTTGAGTAGTTTTCAATATAGTAGTAAAAAGTGGGGGTCAACAGGAAATCGCCACTTTCAACCACCGATTTCAGGTGTAACGCGGCAATAAAATCAAATAACATTAACACCATCATAAACTAGAGCAAAAATACTTCAACAAACGTTATGTACTTTTTTTGATATCTTTCTTCGTTTAAGAGTTATTTCAAAAGTGGCCCGTTTAAATGGGACACCCTGTAAAATTTGGTGTATCTAAAAAATTTAATTGCAGTAAAAAGTACATCTTAGGCTAGGCGCATACACTCAATTGTTACTTTGACTAAACTATTGAGTCGAAATCGAAGAGTCTCACGATTTCAACTCAACTAAACTGTTTAGTTGGTAGAGGTGAGCACATAATCAATCGGTTGCTGTGAAGATTTCCCAATATTCATTCCTGTGCCTGCGTCTACTCATCCTGTACCCTATAAAATGATTAACATAAAAGCACTCGCTTGTGTTTTGCTTTATATGGAACATACAGAAAAGAAATAGAAAAGGAAATACCGGTGTAATGCCCATAATCAGTGGCAGATTATTGAATGGAAAATTCCACACATTTCATTCCAATCTGAAGAAATATCCAGAAAAGTTTTTCAAGTTTTGTAGAATGAGTGAACAGAGCTTAAATGAAATGATTTCACTAATTGGTCAATATATACAACGTCGCGGATCGACTGTTCATTCGAGTGCATGCGCAAGCCAATACACAGTCATGTACATATGGTTGGTGATCGATAGTTGTTCGACTGTTTTGTCAAAATCGGTAAAAGAGAAGATTTTGACGGGTAACGTACTGTCTGTCGGATTCTATGGTGATAACTAAACGGAATATCAAGTTTGAACTTTCTGCGATTTTTCGTTTTTGAGCTGTGCTGTTCACACACAACATACACACAATTTTCTAAAAACCGCTTTTTTAGACTCAGAGGACCTCAAAATGGATATTTCCGGTGAAAACTCAATATAGAAAATTTGGCACGATTACAATACTTCATCTTACTAGTAAGGAATAAGAGAAAGTAAAAATATTCTTAAAATAATTGCTATAATAAAAATGCATTCAATTATAATTATTAAACATCAAATAAGACAATTAAAATAAAAGAACAAAGATAAAAAAGCATTTCGTCTTGTCAAGCGGTGTTGATGAATACATGATGTTGTTATTGAAGGTTGAATGCATACCTCGTCTACCGGCCAGTCAGATCGTGACCATATGCATTGTAATGTCATTGTTTGGGTCAGAGGTCATTCAACACGTGGGTTATATATATATATATTTTTTAATCGGTGTGTTGCAATAGAATATCGTCCATATTTAGTTTATTTTTTAAATATTTTTATAGATTTGTGGTTGATTGAATTTTAATGCTTTTATTAACGTTTTACTTTTTCTTTTCTTTTTTTATTTTTTCATTTGACCAAGAAGAATTCCCAGCCAGAATTGAAACATTAAAATCATGGAAGAGATTCAAATTAAGAGAGTGACTTAGAAAAATTATAACAGAAATTCACATTGGTTCTTCAAAATGGTACGGGCATTAAAATAAGCACGCACATGTTTTTTTTTGTGCAGATTTCATTGACTGTACTCATAACATAATCGGGGCGGATTTTTTCGCAGACTTCAGAAATTCTTTCATTAAATTCTTCTATAGTGGTAACAGGGTTTTAGATGATCTTTTATAGTTTCCGGGTTAAGATTGCGTCAGTGGTTTCCTAGAAACTAACGTTTCGCCCATATTGCAATGAGCCTCTTCAGGGTCGTTACACCTTGAAAGGCAATAAGGCCAATAAGGTATGCCTCAATACATCATTTTCAAGCAGATTGGGTGAACTCCACTTAGGAAATGAAGATACCTGTCTATATTCAATATATCTTAAAATTGGCAGAACCGTCTTTCTATTCATATTTAAAATCCTACTAATTTGATGAAGAGATGAAGCAGAATTTTCACTTACATTACATTGTAACAATACGTTAAGCTCAGTATCAGAAGTACGTAATGTTCTCTGATGACGCCTCAGCTGTGCAGTAGAGGAACAGTAGTACGAAATGTGCACACTATATTGTCACCCAATGCGAATGAGTTCTATTAGGGTACAGTTCAGTATTCAGCATTCACCAGTCATAGCTTCACGAACCCTTCCTCCATTGAATAGAAATGTCACACATATTGATTACTTCTTTGGGCCATCACCAAGATCATCCTTTTAATTTTAAGTGTGCAAAGCTAATACAATTGAATTTCACTAATAAATGAATTTAGTGCGAAATTTTGGTGGTAAACAAGTATTTTCTGATTGCTAAGTTATTAGACCTTTCTGTCTCTCGCTACATGTAGAGTTATTGTTACACAGTGTATTGTGTTATATAGCTACATGTAGAGTAGCTTGTTATTGCAAATATCATTCAAAACAAAAATGCAAAAAAAAAATGTACATATGACAAGAAAAGTAAACAAAAATTTCTCTATATTCAAAATTGAATAACTCAATCCAATATTCATCGAATTTTTCTCTTTCAATAACCATTTTTCATTAAAAGAAATATAAATCTAGAGTTTGTTAAAAAAAAATAAATAATTGGTCCCAATTTGAAATAAGAAAATTGGTTTCGAAAACTCTTATTTCTGCAGCTTAAAAAAAAAAAAAAAATTGATCACATATTTAGAATACTTAAAAAAATTAATTAGGGATTTGGCTTTTTTTCTATCTTACGTATTTTCCAAGAAAAGTGGGTGGTACAATTACAATTGGCACCTTGTATTCAAAATAAAACAACGAAACATAAAAAAGGTTTAAGAAAAATTCCAAAATACTATTTTGGAAATGTAATATTTCTCAGAAACTACCAATAGATTTGAAACTTCAATTTAATAAGAGAATTTGCTAAAAATAATGTAAAATTAAAAGGAACGTTTTAGCTATGAGCAGAATGGAGTGCGCTAGAATTCTAACAGATCAATATTATTCAATCAGATAAAATAGTCTTACCAATAAATTTATTAATAATGTTGATTAGAAAATCGCTGAAAGATATACGAGCAAAATTAGAATTGAAACTATAATGAGAAAACTTTAAAACAACATTAAAACACGTCAATATTAATTATGTCAAAAAAATACTATTTCATTCATTTAGTCAAGTGATCAGATTTCTTTTTGGTACTGATAAGTTAACAGATACTAATAGGCAGTTTATGCCTCAAGAAATGCAATTTTTAAGGCAAATGTCTAATTCTATTGATCTGTTTAATAGGTTTACAAAAAAAGAAGAAGAATTATCTTAGGATCGTTTTTTCACTAATTAAACAAAGTTCGTTATCAACTTCATTCATAAAAAAAAAAAACAACTAATAAATATTTACATTTTTGTGTTTAAATAAGAAGTGACAAAAAAAAAGGAAGCAATGTCTAGTAAATTGGAGACATAATATGAATGGAAGAGTGTACGCGTTTACAAGACGGCATTACGAGAGTTAGATAGTATGTGAGTTGTATGCTTAATCTTGGTGATAACCTAAACCGGACTATTTTACATAAGGCGGGAGGGTGGTCCCTCCAAAAAAAAAATGTTTAGTAAATAAAAAGAAAGCTAGAGAACGTGTGCGTCTCGCCGGAAGTGTCACTGCTCGCCTTTTACGATTGGCCCACCATTAGGCCGCCTCTTTATGTACATATAAATATATATACAATCGCCAGCCTCTTAAAAAATTTATCAAAAAAAAAATCCTCTATTTTGGACCACGCCTACGTGCCTTCTGTTTTATGCATCCCTTACGCAATCTTTCTTGGATCTTGATCACCCTTTTTTTATATTTCAGGGTGGGGTTATATTTTTTAATATTATTAATAATACTTCGCTCATATATCACTAGTATTTAATAATAAATCATATTTTATTTTATTTTTAAATAACCGATACAGATCACAGACGAGACTTTAATTGGAAAAGAAAGTGACTTCCGCAATGTTTGCACATATACTTTGTAACAAGAATTCTTGTTACATTTCCTTTTCTTGACTTCACTTGATGGATTATGTAAATATATTAATAATAATAATAACAACTAAGCTTATAAGCATAACTAAGCTATCTTAGTAGCCCATTTTATTATATTCACTATAAACAAAATATAAACCCAAAAACAAAAACAAAAATTGTATTCTTTGAATAGTGTGAAATTATTTAATGTGCGCATTGTTTTGTCATACACTGTTGTAAGAAACAAAAATTATTGTTCTAGAGCAATGGTAGGTAATAAACTGGCTAATAAAAAAAAAATGCGTCACTGGAAGGAGAACTACTTGCAGAATCGTGCAATAGAAATTAAGGAGTCCTCATTTTTGGCACTACCTCTTATTGCAGTAATTTTTACGAAAAAAAAACATTTTTTTAGCAAATGGTATGTGAGTATGTGTGTGAGTGTGTGAGCTTCAAAACATGAATCTCAAAAAAAAAAAAAACAACACGGAAAAAACGTAGAAAATACAAAAATCGATATTACACTTTTGTTTCTACCATCCCAATTTTGACAATGAATTCTGGTCAAAAAATCCGTCATCCGTGTGTACGACTTTAGTTCCCCCCCCCCCACGATTTTCTTCGAAAATGATTCTACCAATTCTCATTAAACTTTGGAATGATTTTGATTATAATTGGTTTTGGGGGGATTCTGTTAATTAGATTTCAAATTATGTTCATTAGTTACAAATTCTATTAATGATTGATAGTAGACGCTGCCATAATAATATAGTGCAATTTAGACAAATCTTACGCCATTAGAAAAAAAAATTAAAAAAATTACTATTCCCCAGTCATATCGTATTTATAGTAATTAATACTAATCATCAACAAACGTTTTGTAAACATACCCAAGTTTGAAGGAAATTTATGAATTAAAGTAATAATCATTATCGTAAGAGAAAGTCGTGTGAGTGTTTCACAATCTTAAAATACACTCCTTTTGAAATCATTTTCTCAAGAATCATTGGAAATAATTTATAATATTTGAGTGACGTGTTGTTGGTTACTACAATCTAGAATTCATTCAACTTTTCTTCAATAAATATTTTTGGTATGATGTTAATGGGTGGGGAAGGGGTAGATAGCCGATTTTGAATATATGGAAGAAAAAAAGCAAAGCAAAGCAAAGAAAACATTGCTTTTATAGATTGAACATATATAGCTCTTAAAGGATGCATATCCCGAACATACCTGTAACCAGATATTGTTTCTTTTTTTTGCTTTTTAACCGAATGAAACCATTTGTAAAGTTGGATCGTTTAAGCATGGACACACCACCCTCAATGTGAAAAATAATTTCAGATAAAGTTGATTGGAAAATAATTTTTTTCTATTGTGGTTCAAAAAAAAAAAAAAAGAAAGAAAGAAAGAAAGAAAAATATTGTGAACCTCTGGTATAGGGTAAAACTGTATTTTTCCCATTGGGCTTTTGTACAATCTACCGCTTGATTTAAAGGCAGTAAGTACCAAATTGGTCTGTTCTATTGGAATATTCGTCGTCAAAAAAAATATGGTTTATATCAAAGAGAAATTTCCGCTCTAGTCGGCTAGACTGACTTTTTTCTTTTTCCGAAGTAACAAAAGGAGTTAATCTTCAGCTTTTCAAATTTTATCGTATTTTTTTTTTTGTATATACATACATTAAATAATAATGTATGATTAATAAATCACTTGTAAAAAAATAATGATTAAACTAACACTAGATTATAAAAAAAAAGTATTGTCTTTTATTTAACGATTTTGGTTTCCTTCTCCATTTAATATTTACGTAAGTGAACGGACCGTAAATAGAAGAAGGATTATGCAATTAGAGCTGTCGTTAATGATGTATCGGAGTAGCTGTTGTGTGTAGAAAGCAACACGGTTAATAAGGTAGTATGTAGTTTATTGTTTTCTATGTAGTTTTAGTTTTACAGTTTGTCACACAGACAAAGCTACAAATCCTATCATTATATTGTTGTTTGTTACATTATTAGATACGTAATAGACAATTAATATTGCCAACTGAATCACGTGACTCTATGTTTTTTTAATCTTTGAAAAAAAAATTTATTAAAATTATTTTTAATATAATAAAACACTTACCTTGAATTCCTTGCAATAGGCGGTGATTTCATAGTGGTGGCACCACTGAAACCAAGTTGAAATAGGTTGGCTGTGATAACGGCCAAAAATAATAGATAAAGTTGTATATTTGTCGTACCCATGATGCTGGTGCGACACTCACCCACTCAGCTACACACTCAATACTGCGCTACTAAATGTTTTAACTTTACTTTCTCTTCTACTTCTGTTGACCCCACTCTTTTTTAAAAAGAATAATATATACCTCTTCACTATTATATCCTTACCCCACCAAATAATTTAAGTTATACGTACAACATACATTACAAACTATATATTATAAAAACATATATATATATTTATTATATACAAATATATATAAATATTTTCACATAATATTGTAATTATTAACAATACTTACCATTTTATTATATTATGTATTATTGTTATTATAATTGGATCTCATACTTTTTATTATAGATAAAATATTTGCTGAATTAATAATAATGTATATAAGGTTTTGTCGAAATAGATTATCCAACTTGAATCATTATTTTGTGAGAATAAGTACAAAAATTTTTAAATACTGTCATATCTTTCGGGCAAAGTTAATCTTGTCCGAGTAACTTTAATGGTTGTATAGATACGTAGCATTTAAATAGGTTCCACATTTGTCTTTTTTTTACTTTTTTATAATTTTTTAATAAACAATAATTAACAAACCAACCAATTTTTATTAAACAACTGCCAGCAATCTAGAAATGTATTTGAATAATTTATTTTATTTTTGTTTCTATAAGTTTTTTATTGTTTTAGGCCCGGTTTATGAGGTTTATATAAAATAAAACTTAACATTTGTTTATCTTTATGTTTTTCTGTTTATTTCTATTATTAGTATCTAATCAAAAATATAATACACTATATTTTTTTTACATAACAGAATTTTTTATACATAATATATAGTTTGGCTTGGAATATAACCTTCGTTTCAGTCTTTTTAGGCTGATGTTAATAAGGACATTTTTTTTTTTTTGTGTCCCTTTACAACTTAAGCCGCGAGGTCCATCATATATATATATATGGATACTATATTTGGCAACCCACAAATTTATGAGATTTCAAAATGACACTGTACATACTTAATGAATTTTACGTAAATAATTTTTTTGGGAGCTCTACAGTTCAGGGTCGTTACCGTTTACTGATCATTAGAACCTCTTTTTCAACGGCAATTTCTTATGATTATAAACTTGGAACTATTCCAATAATGCTGAATATATTTATCTAAGTATCTACTATAGGGTAAAGCTAGGAGTGATGACAGGGGTAGGAGATAAGACGCAGGCTTTGCTTTTCTTGTTTGCCACCACGTGGCGTCATGGAAGTCAGTCCAAGAGTAGAGAGATCAGAAGCGAATGTATTGCAAATTTCTTCAGTTACTTTGTGTGTTCTTCTGTGTTCTGCGAACATTTATACGCATCAGCTATATCTGGTGATATCTGAATTTTCATAATGCTTAGTAAATTTTTTTTCTTTTTTATATACTATATTAATTGCAATTGAAATGAAAGATTTCCAGCTGTCGTTAAAGTTGGACTCGTAGACATAGTGTTTACCAAGTTTCATGTCAAGCAACCATTTTACCTTCACAGAGGAGAGGTCTCCTACCTATGGTGGTCACCTATTTTACCGTAGTAGGAGAGACGGCCAAATGTAGTATATTTATAGTTTTTTTCTGGAATAAATAAGAATGTCTTTATTTTGAAAAATAACATTATTTTGTAGATAATAGTAGTTGACATATGTTTTGTAAGCATTACCTCTTTAATATTTTGCCTCTACATTTTGATATAGGGCATAACTTTGAAATGTGCGTTATCTCTCCTAGTTTTACCCTATACATCTTGTTTTATATTTCGATCGTTTTTATAGACCTAATTAGTATAGTGATAACTTTGGAAATATATCTCTCTTAGAAATCTTCTAATTAGAATACCGTTGTGGGACCATAAATCTAGCTTTATGTTCATGTAGTAGGTACCGCTTTTTTATTTAATCTGATTAGTTGTGGTGGTTGGTTTCGCATAGCTATAAAGCATCAGAGATATTTTCCGTGATAGCCTGCTTTATTTTGTAGTCATCGATCGGTTTCGGGCGTTCGCCCATCATCAGGATGTTTTTGTTGAACAGTGTAATAACATAGACTTGCATATAGCAAATATAGTTGATACACCGTATGTGTATCTAGAGACAAATGATAATCTGATTAGGTTTTATCGTTTCCAATATTCCCTCTCGGAATTTTAACGGTTTTTAGTATTTTATATATAAGAAGCACCTGAAATAAAGACGACAGTTGGAGGGTGTTGAGCGTGACATTCCCTCTCCTCCATAATGCCTGTACAATCTATTTATTCGTAAAAATTATACAAATAAAAGTTATACGTCTATAATTATGAAGCTTACAAATTCAAGGAAATTCGTTGATATTTTAATCACATGACTTTCTCTTATTCCTGTAATAGGTTCGGCAAAATATCTTGAACATAGAAATGAATGCGGCAGAAATGGTGTCCTGACAAAAGCAAAGACAGTAGATTGGAAAGGTTGCTTGCTTACTTATTATTTAGAAACATGTTTATTCCCTTAATTTGTATTATATTAAAGTTT
The DNA here is from genome assembly GCA_011037195.1 of Triatoma infestans. Lineage (NCBI taxonomy): Eukaryota > Metazoa > Arthropoda > Insecta > Hemiptera > Reduviidae > Triatoma > Triatoma infestans. The sequence continues at coordinate 16,413 of JAAEAF010005728.1, read as the reverse complement.
CTTTAAAGAAAGAAATGTCTTTTGTAAATATTGCATTTTTCTTATGTACTTAGTGTATATAACCTTCCAGCATGTTGAACGTATATGTTTTCGACAATTTTCGTAAATTTGAAATTAACAGCACGGTATTCTGCAAAAGTTTTTAAAAAAAATCAACATTTTTCAGAAAATTTTTTTAAATAAGTGTTTTTATGTGTTTAGCAAATCGTTGAAGCTGTTTTCGAGAAAGTCACAAAAAACAAAAAAGATCGATAGAAAAAAACCAGTCAGTAAAGGTCGCATTTCCGGTTGATAGATTTTGCCCGAAACCTTCGTGGCAAATGCTGTGTGATAATCAAGTTTGAGCTTCCTGCAATGTTTCGTTTTTGAGATATTTTGTCAACACATACACATACACATACACACACACACACTTACATACTGACCATTTGCAAAAAACAATTTTTTTTTTAATTGAGGGTCTCAAAATATGTATTTCCAGAGAAACTCAATTTCAAAATTTCTCCTACAAGGGTAATAGAAAGTAAAAAGGAGTGATTATTACGTGAAAACATTTTCAAAATTCTGAACTTCTCAGCAAGCAAAGGCAAACATTTTTAACAACTCACTTGTTTTGAAATAAACCATTACTATATTTTCTGTCCATTACTTTTCGTTCTTCTTCTTTCAAAACTAAAAACTTTTCAATACAACGCTTGCAATAAATATTCTTCAAAAAAAAAAAAAAAATTGCAAATTAATTATAACCAACCATTTACATGATAAAATTTCATAAAACCTAATTATTCATTTAATCACTTAAATCCTAAATCCGTTAAACCCGTATATTATCTAATAGTTCTATTTCACGAAGTGAATCAAACCGCCTAACATGAAACTATTTAGAAAATGAAGCTAATGAAACCAAGTATTAATAGTAAAGGTAATTAATAAGAAAGACTTCCGTTACATTATGCTTGGAGCGCAGTAAATTAAAAAGTTCATTCAGACTTAGCAAATGATAATTAAATACTGACGTAATTAATTATAAACTTCTATTTCACTTCACTAACATTTTTTTTAATCACCTTAAAATTATTCATTTTTAAACTAAGAATTTCCATAGCTATTGCTGATGGCTAGATCGCTTCTATAACCATTTCAGCCATCTAGGATCCGTTATCAAATGTCCACCTCTGGCTTGGTCCTCAAATGTAGATATGACTTTAGGGTATGGTAGCAAATGCTAGGATCGCCTGTTTTTTTTTTTTCAGTGCCAAACAAACCGCCGTTCTCCTAGCCCATTTGTTATTCTTCAAGTTAAAATATTCCCTAAATTCTAATTAGTCAGTTAATATCCCAAAGTCTTTTCCGAAGGTAAACGATCATACATTCATATATTGTTGTAACCATGTATAATAGTGCCAGAAATTTTGAATAATGTCGTTGGTGAGTGTTGAAATAATGCAGATTAACTATATATATTCACAGTAATTTACGTAGTATGTTGAAAGAAAGAGTCTAAGATAAGTTAGAGAGGCCTTACGCACAGTGATACAGTAACGTTTAGTGTTAGCTTAGTCAGTTAGAAATCTTACTTGTTTTAAACGATCGATTAACTAGATTCCCTAGCTTGTAGATACTATGTGGCTTTTAAAGGGGGTTCTTAATAGAGAATTGAGTGAAGATAGTTGAAAACTTCTTGGAAGTGGTTGCTGTTATAACTCTTTAGGAATAGTATTTTATTAACTTCTCGATAATTAACAGTGGATACAGATTGTAATAATATCAGGATGTAGTTGACGTTGATTGGTGATTGTCAATTGTTTGTGAAAACACAGACTGGTACAAAACTCAATACTTATATTTTAACGACTGATTGAATAATGGAGGATATAGTGATCGAGCTGAGAGTGATGATTGTTAGTAGTGTAATGGATGAATGTAGAATGGTAGTGTTTGCCAGTATTTTTTGGCATGGTATATTTAACTAGAGTGAGTCGAATCAAACTATAGGGTAAATTCTGTCCGAAGAACACTTGAAATCACTTGTAATTAGCGTTTCAATTTAAGAAAATTTTGGAAACAAAAGTAACAGTTATATCGTTCCCATTAAATGATTCTAATTGGTGATAATGGTAATGATTCTAATTGGTAATGAAACTATATTGGAACTATTTATTATCAAGTTCGCCACACAAAAGCAGAACTCAATATAGCATTAGCGGCCGCAAGGAGGCGTCATCACTAAGCTTTCTTGCGACAGCGTCAACTACGCATTACCTCCCCTGTCACTACACTACAATGTATTGGCGAATGAGCTTCACTTCGTTAGCAAACTCCCACTGGCCTGTAGCGCTAAAAGAAAATCAATCATCTTATGGTTTAACATTCAGGTCATTATTCATCAATTTCGACGAATTTACAAGTCAACCTTGAAAGGCCATATTACGTTAAAACAAGCAAGAGTTCTATTTAGCAACATTACTCTTCAAGCGACTCACTATATCAGCCAACCTTACACCATTCAATATTCATACACCACGCTACCATCATCACTCTTCGCTCGATAACTCTAACCCTGTATAAATCTTTTCTCCTTTATAAGTATATCGCTTTCTATAACACTGGGTAAAGGGCAAATATCAGTTCGGGTTTTCATTGAATTTCGCTAATATGAAATCAGAAAATATGAGAATTTGACGGTTTTATTTTGTATTGTTTTCAATAAAATTTAATTTCACATATTAAATTGTTGCAATTGTTGGCCGTTAAAAGTAATCAGATGTATCTAATTGTTGACTTATCGGCCAGGAAGTTTCCAAAAATAATCATAATAATAATAATTTTCAAGTGTTTTTATTTAAAACCCACATATATATGAGTTTAATATCTATAGACATAACCGAAGATATTATAATAAGTTTTCCAAACTTCTCTTACTTTAAGAAAGCCCCTGAAGATGGCAAACAATGATTGCCGAAACGTCGGGTTTTGAAAATTAAAAACACTTAAAAATTATTTTTTTTTTTTTAAACTTCTTGGTCGATAAGCCAACTATTAGATTACACCTAGTTAATTTCACATAATTTTTTAATTAGTTTAGAAAACTTCGTGCTTTCAATAAAACTCCTAAGTTTTATAAATAAATGTAGATTAAAATATTTTTAGATTTATAGATTAAATAATTTATTCATTTTTACTTTCTCTTATTCATAGTAAGAGGAAGTATTGTAATCGTATCAAATTTTCGATATCTAGTTTTCACCGGAAATATCCGTTTTGAGGTACCCTGAGTCTCAAAAAGTGGTTTTTAGAAAACATTTCTTCAGAAAAATTCATGTAAGGTTACTTTGGGGGAGGGGTGGAGTCACGGAGTCCTCTAAAATGCTATTATAGTTTATTAGACAATTCTGTCATCTAAATAATGTTAATTAGATGTAATGATATCTTTTTATGTTTCTTGCATCCATCACATTATTTGAGTGACAGCGAAAACTATGGGGTTCGTTTCAGAAGCCTGTACTTCTTTTAGGGCATTGGCATAAGAAAGTGCTTCGTCTAATTTTTGAGGTAGCTTAGTTCGTACCTCATTACGAAGCGGTTGAGGAAGTGACTTCAAGAATGCATCTGTGGCCAGTTTATCTAAAATAGTTTGTAAGGCCTCGAGTGGGTTAGCTTGAGCTTTCAAACTAATGGCGGATTGGATATGTCTAATCCTATCCGCGAAAGTTTCAGGAGACTCAGTCCTCTTACAACAGATGACTAATATTCAATCTCTTCCAACAGAGTCTCCTGAAACTTTCGCGAATAGGATTAGACATATCCAATCCGCCATTAGTTTGAAAGCTCAAGCTAACCCACTCAAGGCCTTACAAACTATTTTAGATAAACTGGCCACTGATGCATTCTTGAAGTCACTCCCTCAACCGCTTCGTAATGAGGTACGAACTAAGCTACCTCAAAAATTAGACGAAGCACTTTCTTATGCCAATCCCCTAAAAGAAGTACAGGCTTCTGAAACAAACACCACAGTTTTCGCTGTTACTTCGAAAACTTCTAATACATCACACCAAAACATTACATAGAATTAAATATGTTGTTAAAATTCCGGGTTTGAAAAAATCGGATGACCGGGAAAAGTGTTTACTTTCCCTCTTTAAAATGATTTTTTTCACTCTTTCGCGATTTTCTCAAAAATGGCTTCGACGATTTTCTTGTATTTTTTTTATCATCATCTTTTTTTTATTACCATTATTGAAGAGAACTGTGAAACTTTCAATGTGCCTTGTAGCGAAAACTGGAGATCCCTGTTTTTTATTGGCAAATAACTTAAAACTATTTTTGAATATACTGAAGAAATATACCGAACTAGAAAATACATATATTTGATATTCTATAATACATTTTGTAGGCAAATTAACAATAAATTTATAGATGTGTAGAAAATAGTTTTTCTAAAGCATCAAAAAATAGTAATCAATATTTTTAATAACATGTACCAGGAAGTAGCACATAATATTTTATGTTTAAATAAAGTATGTAAATTTAGTGTAGTATATAATGGAAGTAGGTTATTTGTTAACTTCTATTATTCTGATTATATACAGGTGTATGGGAATGATGGAGACAATTTTCACTTCTTGACACACATGTAAACAAAGTGATCTTGAGAAACTTCTATGTGTACACTTGTAGGTACAAAAAGAAAAGTACCACCATCCTAACTATCCATTGTCAACTTCCTTACCGCCATAATAAATAAAAAAAATAAAGTTTTCCTATCTTTCCCTAACTTTATATTACTTAGAATTACCACCACCACTTAACAAGTAATAAATAATAATATAAAAGTGAGCTCAGTGGAAGCGCACTGGGTTGATTCGCGGAGATTCGGGATTCGAGTCAAGGCAATGCTCCCCATGGATTTTTTCCTTAGGTGCCCCTACTGCTCCTATCCTTTGAGGGGAAGTGTTTTCTTAATGAAAAAATACCGCCCTCTAAACAGCAGTGCATTAAGCCGCTGGCCACAGATGTTGATATATATACGAAAAAAATTATACGAGGGTCATTCTTCAATAAGTAACGAGGCAAATCGCTGTAGCTCAGAAACTGTTTGTTTAATCAATACAATAGTTTCAGTGTGCCAAGTTGGTATCCTTGTACTTAGTTTACCATCAGCTGTTCGACAGTATTTGGTAAGCATAACCTCAAATGCAGAGGATATCAAAGATAGTGAAATCCATGAAAGAATGTTGAAAGTGTACGGGAATAATTGTTTGAACCGTTCGAACGTTTACAAATGGGTAGAACAGTTTAAAAGTGGCCGTGTAAGTGTCTGTGAGATGAGCAAAGTGAAGTGGACGACCGGTTGAAATTGCAACTTCCTCCCTCGAATCTCGCATTAACGCGTTAATTCGGAAAACAACGGGCGTATTACTGTTGAACTGATGGTTGAAGAAGTGCAACGCGAGTGTTGGAACTGTCCATAACATTATTCAGAATAAGCTGCAGTACAAGATAACTTGTGCGAGATGAGTTCCAAGACAACTTACGGACGCCCACAAAGAAACCAGGTTTGAAATCAGTCAAAGTGGGATGAGAAATCTTTCCATATTTCCCCTACAGCCCCGACCTCGCCCCATCGGACGTCCATTTGTCCGGACCCCTTAAAAAGGCTCTACGTGGGAAGCATTTTCAATGAAGAAGTAAAAAGTCAGGTGTAAAAGTGGCTTCGAGATCAACCCAAAGAATTTTATGCCAGCTACATACATACACAAATTAGAAGAACGGTGGGACCAGTGTATAAATGTTGCTGGAGACTATGTTGAAAAGTAGCCAAAGTTTTGTAATGATTAAATAAATCGTTTTTGAGCTACAGCGATTTATCTCGTTACTTATTGAATGACCCTCGTAATTATACAGTAAAATTAAAAATAAATTTATTCTAATTAAAACCAAACAAACAAACAAAAAACATGGTTTCAATAAACAATAGTAAACATTAAAATTGTTAAATAAAGTGCCTCTTTAAATGGTAATTATTCTGTTAAGTTTACTTATTTTGCAATAGTGAAGTGTGCTGTTGTTTTTCCCTACTACTACCAGAAATAACAATGATCAACAAAGGATTGATTCTGACATGTATCTAGTCCAAATCTTGATTCATGGAGAAACGTTTCGAACAGAACGGTTGTTTTAACGGTTGTTACCTAATCACACTGTTTAGTCACAGCTGTCACACAGTTCACCCTTTGTTCCAAGATAATTTTTAAAAGTTTATAATTCATCTTTTTAACTGTTTAATTCTTTTAAAATTGATTACTTTATTTAATTGATTAGTTTAGAATACATGATTTCTTTTTCCTCATTAATTAAGTTATTAATAAATATATTGCAATTTAAAACTTAAAGAACTTAGATTTGGATAAAGTTACTATATGATACATGATGCCTAGATAATGTATTTTTCAATCATCTATTTAATATGATAAATGTAATAGAAGTAGTAATCATTGCTTTGAATATTGTGAGGTGTTGTTACATCAACAACTGGTTGGAATTGCAACTGTAAACTCATAATTTGTCGTTTCTTATGTGTAGGCGTTTATTACATTATATATAATTTAATTTATATTCATTTATTTCTTTTAAAAAGACACCGAAATAAATATTGGATTTAACCATATAAGAAGATAAATAAATACGAAAGTTTGGAAGGGGAGATAAAAGTAAGAAATATGAGAAATTGAGAAGTTATTGTTGTATTTAGTTAAATTTTTTAAATTTTAAATTAACCCAACAATAATTTATGTTAAATATAATTTGATGATTTGCTCACTTAATTTTTGAAACATTCTTTCTAATTTTAAGAAGGAAGTACGCTTAAAATAATGGTAGAAGGAACCTAGTTTGAAACCAAGCAAATCAACTTAATAAATCAGAGACATTTTCTATGGTAACCTGCTGGTTTCGGGCGTTCGCCCATCTTCAGGATGCGTTTTTCAGACAGTGACTGAAAGTATCTAATGATGGGTGAACGCCCGAAATCGGTCGATGACCACAAAATGAAGCAGGCTACCATGGAAAATGTCTCTGATGCTTTCCAGCTCTGCGGAACCAACCACCACAACAACTTAATAAAACTTAATATAATTTAAGGTGACGCTAAAACATTTTCTCAAAATTCCATATGGAGAGATATGAACTGCAAACCATATAATATGAAGAGCAAGCCATATAATTCCGCTCAATCATTTGATATTTTCTCAATCATATTTGATTGATGATCAGCTCTTAAAATTATCGCTAATTATCTCAAGCAAGCTTTATTGCACGTATATAGCAGTCAATTGTGAAACGGTATGCATTAATCTAGCGCAAGACAAATCTAGCTTAGAAGGCAAGCTTGGTAACAATTTTTGGTCGTGATTGACACAAAACCTGGGCATTCTTTTTAAGACAGTTCAGGTTTATCTTCACAAAATATGTTTACCAATTAAAGGACGAGACATGTCCAGTAAGCAAGTGTACTGAGGCTCTCATGGCCGGAGGGATTTTGTTTTCGACATGTTGGCTGCACTGTCGTGTAGCCTGATTCCTCCCCTCCGCAACGAGACCGGTCGAGGTCAGTACGTTGAGAACTGCCGAGCGACAATACGTTTCGTGAAAAATATCAATCTAATCTCCCGCCAAGTGAATCGAGTGGAGGCCGGGCAAGAGTTTTTGAGACGCTACAAACTCCATGGAGATGAATTTCTCCGTTCCATTATTACTGGAGATGAAACTTGGGTTACACACTACACACCTGAAACCAAAATGCAGTCTCAACAGTGGCGTCACACCTCTTCACCCTCCGCCAAAAAGTTCAAAACCACAATTTCAGCCAAGAAAATCATGGCATCCGTGTTTTGGGACTGTCAAGGCATAATTTTAATTGAATATATGCCTCAAGGGGAGACCATCAACTCTGCAAGATACTGTGAGACCCTAAAAAAATTGCGGAGGGCGATTCAGAACAAAAGGAGAGGCATGCTGACAAAGGGAGTCTGCCTGCTGCACGACAATGCCAAGACCACACACGGCCAACGCCACGAAGGAACTGCTTGCCTCGTTTAAATGGGATGTCCTGAACCATCCCGCGCATTCCCCTGACCTAGCAACCTTCAGATTACTATCTCTTTACCTCCCTGAAGCTGCACTGGTGGAAAAAGGTTTTCAACCGACGAGAGGTGAAGGTGGAGGTGAAGAAGTGACGAAGGGGTTGGCGGGAAACTACTTCGAGAAGGCATCAAAAAATTAATACCCCGGTTCACCACCTGCATTGAGAGGAATGGTGACTATGTCGAAAAATAGCTTACATAGTGTACTAATGTAACCAGGTAATTTTTTTGTTCAGAATAAAAATTTGTGTAACCTACAAAAATTCAGTACACTTACTTACTGGACATGCCTCGGATTAGATTGCGATCGCAAATTTACATTTTCTCCATTGCAATGCAGTTAAACATGATTATCTAAAATAAAAAAGTCAACATCACAGAGAATTTTTGTGAAATATTTTCAACATAATATATAATTCATAAAGTTAGCAAATATTTTGTGCCAACTGAGTGATAATAAACCTTACCTCAACATATTGGAAAACAAAGGCGGTACTTAATTAAGTGGAAATATAATTTTCACATCAAACATCTTCTATATCAAACTTGGTGTGTAAATAGTATTGCAGAGATAAAAAAAAAAAGCCATTGTAAAGAAAATTAAAGATCTCAAGAAAATAAATATTATTACAACATTGAAACCTTCTTTGGCAAGGTTTCATTTGAAAATGTTATTAATTATATGTTTTATTTGTACACATTAAGGTGTAGAAGGTGTAGTGTCAAGGTATGGGAAGTATGTTTTCCATCATAAATATATATATACTTTTGTAAAAAATTATTTGATATTATTTTCAAGAAGAATATTATTTCTGTTTTCATTTTTTTATAGATTGGATTATTTTCTATAATATTAATTAATAAAAATTATAATTTTTTTGTTTCAGAGAGTAACTGAATTTGTTGATGAATCTTATAGGTCCGTTCAAAATCTGAACAAGGAATTTTAAGTAAGTTTTTTTTGTCCAACTTAAAACAGAAATAAACTACTTTGTTTTTAAATTCTGACAAAAGCTATAAAGATAAAAGATTCTTCATTATAAACAGAGGATGACCATATGTATTTCATAAGTACAGACATATTTATGCTATATTTCATATTGTTTAAATATAATTATAGAGAAAGTAATCGTGTTTCAAAAAAAAGAAAATATGGTCGGGAGGTCAAACTTCGTATTCAACCCACCCACCGCATCGGTCCCGAAGGTTTCGGTCAAACTCAACCAACCAGATTTGTGATTTTTTTTTGCATTTCTTTGCGAATTGTCCCGTTTCTTTAAACTAAGATGTTAACTGGACAAATCTATCATTTTTATTTGACTCTTTTATCCTTGAAAAAGTCATTCTGAATAGCTGAATAGCTAAGCAAGGTTAAGACTACAATATACTTTTAGGTTTATCACTTTTATTTGGAACATATTTCTAGCAAAATAGATTTTTGGTTGTTACGTCCCCATATTTAAGCTTTTCTCTAAATTTCACTTTATTCCAGTTATCACTTTCTAAAAGCATTGTTAGAATTTGATATTTGAAGAAAATCGGATAACCAGAAGTGTACGGCTTTGCAGAATAGGTTTCTCAATTTTTACGAATATTCTTGAAAACGAGTTTCTTTAAAAGTGGAATGCTATTTGCACAATTATAGTCCAATTTTTTTTATGTGAAACTTTTGGCTGTAAAATTTGATTAGCTGGATTCTGGGGAATTTCGGGATTAAGTTTATCTCCTAATTGCACAAGCAATCTTTTATCCAATAGAGTTTTTTAATGCGGTCTGCAATAAAGTCACTCTTGGTCCGAAAACCAAGATGCGAAACCAGCCCAGCATGTCCGGGATGTAAAATAGGTCTGTACCTGCCCAGAGTGTCGTTAAGTGGCGACTAAAGGACCACATTCCACGTGGCATCTCCTCTATTCTTTCCTACTCCAAAGCTCTTTCCAAACGATGGACCCATAAATTTAGCGCTGGGAGTTATCTATTAGATTCCCAGTACTGTGAGAATATCATAACCTTCTTCCAATCAAAAGAATATTCCATTATAATTCCATCCCACCTCCTTACCTACAGGTACGATATCTTTTGATATTCAATATTGCGGTTTGGAAGTGTTAAACAAAATTTCTTACCTTATTTTCTTTTCCGATCCCATTTTTTCCATCTATAAGCGAGGAGATGAAGATGGCTTTGGAATCAACAAGTCAAAATTGATTTTGAGATCTTTGGGAAATGGCTATTAAGATAAAGGATCTCCTCCAGAGACGGTGTGATAAGGATGAGGCACTCACGTTATTCTTGGAGGACTCAATATAACGAGCAGATCTGATGGACCGGTGGGCCTCCTTATGAAAGCATTACTACAAAATGGACTTTCTTTCTAGTGAGAAATGGAATCTTTCTAGTGAGAATTTTGACGATTTTTCTCAAGTTTGGCGATTTGTTTGATTTTTTTTTTTATTGTAAATATCTCTTGATATCAAGCCTATCCTGGACTCCAAGTAGTGTGGACCCTGGCGTCTTGACAGCTTCTTTTCTAATTCCAAGTCCAGTCCTCTGATGGACGCACCAGGAGGTTCATTACTTGAATTTCTTGGATGCGTCATCTATACCGTGGGGACGTTACAATCATTTTCCGAAAGAAAGTGAAAACCCATCAATTTTCCACCTGCAGGTTTTGGCGGGTCTATTGATCTTCGACCGAATGTTGGAGAGTCAATCATAACTCCCTCCCTAACTTTTTGTCTTCTTCGTTTCCTTTTTGTTCCATTTGCAGATCACCGATAGGGCTCTGGCACATGGGCTGATGTAACAGTGCATTCGGGTAGTACAATGGGCTCTTAAGGCGTAAGTGCTTTACTTCCTTTCTGAGGTCCCGATTCTGAGATAGAACAGAGAAGATGTAACATATGCTCTCCACCACCTTTATTATATAGATAAGACAATTGTACCTTTATTAAAAATTTCAAGTGTAAAAAAAAGAAAGCAATTAAAATGTTGATAATTGCAGCTATGAATAAATAATAATAATACTTTTTTAAGGTAATACAAACATGAAAAATGACGAAAAAAGTATCAGAAGCATGGCATAAGTCGTCTGCATGAACCGCCGTGAGTATTGCGCAACAAATTTTTTTTTTCTTGAACTTATTACTTAAATGCTTCGATTTTTTTTAAACTTTTCTCAAAAAAATTAATTTTGGGATAATTAATTTTTTTGAAGTGTTCTGGATAGTAGCACTAAGCTTTCCTCTGAAGCACCACTTCAATATCATGTGCTGTTCTGCCACCTCTGTAATATTATATATACACTAGGCATTCCTTGTAAGTTGCTATTTTTGCAAAGAAAGCAGCCCAACTCGCATTCTTGGTATACTATATAATGACCTTGAGATAGATGTTCTCACCAATTATGGATAGTGATCACTAAGATATAACACTTCAAGTATGGTCCATTCTAAATTGTTAGTTATAGAAGGAGATGCTTCACACAGAACAATCGCACTAAGTTAGCATGAATGCTCGCCGCCTTAAGTGTGTAGCAGTACCGTTATTGAGGATTGTTAAGTTCGCATTGTTCAAATATTTCTTTAAAGGCTCTACCACTTGCATCGGTAGGATTTGTATCTACAGAATTGTACCGAACTTGGAATTGTAAATATCTCTTGACATCAAGCCTATCCTGGACTCCAAGTAGTGTGGACCCGGCCGTCTTGACAGCTTCTTTTCTAATTCCAAGTCCAGCCCACCAGGAGATTCATTACTTGAATTTCTTGGTTGCGTCATCTATATCGTGGGGACTTAAATCCCCACTATATGATTGATGCAGGAAGTTGTGTGAGCAACTGCTTCAAGTCACGTCTTATCCAGGAAATATCAGGCTAGTAAATGTTCGCCAGAGTGACCTGTAACGGTACTTCCAAGCGCACAGCAACAGTTTGTAGGTTGCTATTTAGTGGTAGCTGTTTACATTGGACATTTTCACGAATCCCAATAGCCACACCTTAGTGTGCTCTTCCTCCGGGGACTAGATATACGTCCTTGCTATAAGTTCTATAACCAGATGGACATCTGGAATTCCTAATTTGAAGAAAAGTCGGTTTACCGGAAATGCAATTTTACAGAATAGGTTTTTGATTTTTTTGGGGGAGGGGGGAATTTTCTAGAAAACGATTATAACGATTTCCTTTATATTTGGATTACTAATTGCACAAATATAAATCTATTTATGACATTTTTCTGAAAAGAAAAAAAAAAATGCTTTTAGCCGGTTCTGAGGAATGTGAGTTGTAAAAATCAAATGTATTTGTTCATTATTATGGGCGTTCAGTACAATGTAATGATTCCCTGTCTGCCCTGGGTTGATAGGTTGGTATTAGCCCCCCTCCCCCCGAACACCTGTATATTCGAAATTTGAAGAAAATTTATATATAACTGTATTAACAGGAGTAAGAAAAAGTCGTGTGAGTGTTTCATTCATATAAATCGTGCGAAATAATGTTTGGTAGGACAATATTGTATTGTCATTTAGTATAATAATATTACATATTGTTATTCATATAAATCATAAACAATAATTTATATAATAAACAGTACATGTAATGAGAACTTCTCATATAGTTAAACAATCTGAAAAATTTAATACCTATTAAAAAATAATTTAATTGACAGTTTTATTAATAATTTATTTTTTTTAAAAAAAAAGGAGGAGAATATTAAAACTTAATCATTTCAGAATTTAATATGAATTAACCATCATAAATATTTTTAAAATAAATTAATTATGCATTTATTGGATATTTGTATGCAATAATAAATACAGTATATGTTTCATTAAGTAATTTACCACTCACTTTATTTAGATTAACTTTGTTATGTCATAATAATTAACTTTTTAATATAACATATCTACTCGTATAATTCCAGCGAAATCTACTCTCTGTAGATCCCTAGTTTAAGTAAAAACCGTCTAAGAAACAATGGCACTTATTTTTACATATTTTTTTCCTTTTTTCTTAATTGTATCAATGTAAAAAGAATTTTCATTCATTACTTTTTGTTATATTCATTGAAATACTAACAATTCAGTTATGTCTGGTATTTTATCTGTCGTAGCATGAATATTGATTTTATTCCTGACCTGTTTCGGATTTTCATCCATCGTCAGAGCAAATTCACCAAGTTCGTGTAGAGTTTTCACTTCAACGTAATGTTTCTGTTACACTCACACTTGTTGTTTGTATATATGTCATATACAACAAGTGGGAGTGTAATAGAAACATTACGTTGAAGTGAACTCTCTACACGAACTTGGTGAATTCGCTCTGACGATGGATGAAAATCCGAAACAGGTCAGGAATAAAATCAATATGCATGCTACGACGGATAAAATACCAGATGTTATTCAGCATTGCGGACCCACCCATATGTTCAACAATTCAATTACGGTTCAAATGTCTAATTAATAGTAATTGATGAAAGTTATTCCGAGGTCTCTGCGGATACCTCAGCTAAAATACACAAGCACAACACTGACCCTTCACCAAATACATTTCCATATTAAATCAGCCATAGTATATCATTGCATAAAAACACGCAAACACCATTCATTTCCACCTACCTGTATATCCCGACACTTTCAAAAACGACTAAACCTATATTGTACGCTCACAATCGTATCATATCAGTTGCACAACGCATTGGATTTAACAAAGTTAAAAACCAGTCCTCAGCACATTCTGTGATATCTCTAATCACCATGCTCTTTTCTTTCAAATTTTAATGGTTTTTGAATTTGTATATTTGTATGAGGGTCATTCAACAAGTAACGAGACAAATCGCTGTAGCTCAGAAACGGTTTGTTTAATCAATTTCAATAGTTTCAATGCGTCAAGTTGGTATCCCTGTACTTAGTTTCTCATCAGATGTTCGAGAGTATTTGGTAAGTATAACCTCAAATGTATTCATTTAACAACGGGGATTCCGCTCGAATATTGCATCTCTGAAGAACAACGCTCAGTGATTAGATTTAGTTGCAGAGGGTATCAAAGGTAGTGAAATGCAAGAAAGAATGTTGAATGTGTACGGGAGTAATTGTTTGAACCGTTCGAACGTTTACAAATGGGTGGAACAGTTTAAAAGTGGTCATGTAAATGTCTGTGACGAGCAGCGAAGTGGACGACCGGTTGAAGTTGCAACTTCCTCCCTTGAATCTCGCATTAATTCAGGATAACAGGCGTATTACTATTGAACTGATAGCTGAAGAAGTGCACGTGAGTGTTTGAACTGTTCATAACATTATTCAGAATAAGTGATTTTGCTTCATGACACTGCGCACTCACACACGGCGCATTTAACTCAAAAAACACTTCAAAAAGTAGGGTGGAAGATCCTCCACATCCCCCCCTACAGCCCAACCTCGTCCCATCGGACTTCCATTTGTTTGGACCTCTTAAAAAGGCTCTACGTGGGGTTAAAAATGAGGTGCACAAGTGGCTTCGAGATCAATACAAAGAATTTTGTGCCAGAGCCATACTCAAATTAGAAGAATGATGGGACAAGTGTATAAATGTTGCTGGGGACTATGTTGAAAAGTAGCCAAAGTTTTGTATTGATTAAATAAATCGTTTTTGAGCTACAGCGATTTGTCTCGTTGCTTATTGAATGACCCTCATATAGTTATTGTATATTTATAATTGCAAAACACCACTTACATTTATGGGTTTCAACAAGTGTATATCTTATGGGATATATTCCTGCCAGAGCGCGGTTTTCTGCTTCTAAGCAACTAGATTCGTCGTTTTCTTTTTTACAGTTTTTAGCTTGCGTACAGACGTTTCTGTGTATTTATACAATCTGAAAGAGCACTCACATGTGAAGGAACTTTCTTTTTTTTCCACGACGAGAACCTTCCCAATAATCTTCTCCCAAGTCTAAAAAACTTCGCTATTAGTTCTGATATTCCCTTGTTGCCGCCCTGGCTTTCTTCATTGCTGCGTAAAGTGCAGCCGATTGATTCCAATTGCATTGTTCTTGTCCATTCCTTTTGTTTCGCCAGTGAGATCAGTTTATAGGTAGGAATTATTGTAGAGAATACTGTGGGTGAAGTAGAAATAGTGTGCGATATCGGAGTAAAAAGAAATTTTGGGCTAGGCTCAGAGGTTTATACTTCGGCACCGCTGCAAACATAGGCAGATTGTGCCTTATACGCAATTTTTTTTTTTGGAGTCGTTTCTGATGTTAAATAACGTTTTAAAAATTAAATTGCTTGTAAGTGAAAAATGTCTATTACTTTGTAATTTTTTTTTTTATTTAAACGGTTCTGACAATCGAGATGATGAATCTTGTAATATATATCAATAGTTATCTAATATATACATCAGATTATCTAATATTATTATCTTCTAAACGTCCTTTATCAGTTTGATATACATCCGTTTCTTTATTACGTGAACTACCAGTCCCCTGCTCATTTACTATTTCTGATGCATCATTTTTTCTTTTGATTAGATGTACTACAGACAGATCTAACCAAGATTGAATATGTGTCCGCATTGCTAGATAACGTCTGATATTTTATCCGTCTTAGCATGCATATTCCAATTATTCCTGACCGGTTTCGGATTTTCATCCATCGTCAGAGCAAATTCACCAAGTTCGTGTAGAGAATTCACTTCTGTTTCTGTTACACTCACATTTGTTGGGTTGTATATATATGCGGGAGGTTATAAGGTTATATAATAAACATGCTATTTATTATTCACTATTTTCGAATGTCTAATCATAATTTATAATAATTCCATTTTGTCATTAAACATACACACACACACACACACACACACACACACACAAACATACATAGTAACATAACCTTATAACCTCCCGCACGTACAAACCACAATTGTCGAGTGAAAACGAAAACCTTGCGTTTGAAGTGAACTCTCTACATGAACTTGGTGAACTTGCACTGACAATGGATGAAAATCCGAAACCGGTCAGGAAACACTCATACAACTTTCTCTTACTCCTGTTCTCAAAATTATAATTGACAAAAGTTATAGAATGTGTACCAATTATAACGAAATTTGTCGAAAACTGAAAAAACTGTTCAGTAAAAGCGCATTTCCGACTTACAAATTTTCTTAAAACTTGGAA
This sequence comes from Triatoma infestans, assembly GCA_011037195.1. Taxonomy (NCBI): domain Eukaryota; kingdom Metazoa; phylum Arthropoda; class Insecta; order Hemiptera; family Reduviidae; genus Triatoma; species Triatoma infestans. The sequence goes on along the minus strand of JAAEAF010005728.1, from coordinate 124 downwards.
TTTAGGCCATCTATTTATTTCTAATTAATTTTGTTTGGATGACAGAATTGTATAATCAACTATGATACCACTTTAGAGGAAGCTGTACCCCCACCCCTTCCCTAAAAGTGCCCTTAAATGAATT